>JABSTT010001741.1:0-183936 GCA_013339685.2 Hyalomma asiaticum
GCGGCTTTTTGCCCGCGGGCAGTCCACCTTGAAATTCCCCTTCACACCAGACAAAAAACATCCACCTGGTTGCCTTTTACCCTCCGGTATAAGAGCCTTTGTTGAGTCCTGCTGTGGCGACAGTTTAACCTGCTTTTGGAATCGCTCGCTCGACGCTTCTGCGGTTTTGCTTTCATTCAGCTTACTGCTGCTATTCTTTCCTTCCGCGTCCTCAAACGTAAGGAGCAACGAAGCTAATTTGGGAGCTCTGCGCCAGTCCCCTGCTTCCTGAAGTGTTACGTACCGTAAAGCTGCTTCCGACAAGCTCTCTTTTAAGTGGTCCGCCGTCAATAGTGAGTTTTAGTATATCGGAAAGCAGCAAACGCAAAGATTTAGCGTAAGGTTAACGTTACTGTGGAACACACCGCGCATGCGCAGAACGTTAACGTATACGATACCCTGACACCCCTACGCTATTTTCGGAAGATATTGTTCAACGCTAATGCTCGCAAAGGGACCCGTACGGCTGTCAAGATGGCGGCGTCAGTCGAAGTGAGACCACTCGCGTCAGATCTGTCGGGACATCGGCCTGCATTGTTAAGCTCATTCATTACCCGTTCATGTTCTTATTTGCATTAGGTTGGGCTAATTAAGCTTCGCCAGCCGTGTATTGGTGACAATGTGTCGCCGTTTTCAAGATACGCTCTCAGTAAGCGGCACACAAGGCTTAAAATGTGAGTGCACTCGCTTTCACGGCCTTCGAGACTGCGCGTGCCGGCGCCCGGAATCTCAGAGGCCATGTCGCTTTGCTCACCTTTACGGTAGCCTCGTCGAGATGGCGGCACTGCCACCGGGGCTTTTTTCTTTTTGTACATCGGCTGTTTCAAGCTACAACCAATTAAATAGAGCCGAGACGAGTAGTGTGGTGCATTACGGTATGTATAATGCTTGAAATGACAGTATTGTTTGGCGAAGTATTCCTTCAGTCACAAAGGCGACTTGGATAAGACAGCCTTCGCAGGCACATGCACAGATGCGCACCCCCTGGGCACTGGAGAAATGTCGCAGAAGCTCCGGGGCACTGATGACAAGTCCGCCTTCTCAAAGCGGAAATGTCGGCGAAATTTCTCGTATACGGCATAGCCTCGACGACATGGACTGCCTGCGTAGCTTCTCTGGTTTCCAAAGTATAAATTAAGCGCTCCTATGTCATCGCAACTTCGAAATGACAGGCAGTACGGGTCAGAAAGACTCGATGGCGGCACTTTGAAACGAAGCGATGTTTTTCGGGTCTGCCGACACAGCACTAACAACACACTTACACGATACTGGCTCAATGATTTTGTGGCGCACTTAGGGATTTAATAAGACTTGTTGTTTTAAGGTGTAGGTGTCGCCGTACATGCCTTTGCGTTAGCTTTGGCGTTTCGCTCTCTCCCGCTATACTAAAAGTCTAGTTTGTGCCGCTAAGTGCACCCAGCTTTACCGTAACGTTAACCTTAACGCTAAATCTTTACGTTTGCTGCTTTCCGATATACTAAAACTCACTAATAACTCTAAGAGCTGCTGAAAGGTGCTTACGCTTCTCGCTTCCACGTAAAACCGCAAGTAGCTTTGCAGTCGAGTCGCAAATGCCCGCCACCCCTCTGTCGCTCGCTTCTTCGCGCCTCAGAACCTGCGTAGGTACTCGCCGGCGGACAGGTTCAGCTCCTCTAACACCGCCCCTTTAAGAGCCTCGTAGTCTCTATGCTGGTGGGGCGCCAACCGCGTTGACAAAAATGAAATTTTCTTCGCGACCAACGGAAATATGATTTGGCCCCACCACTCTTTCGGGACTTCGTACGCGTCCAGGGCGCACTCGGCAGTCTCGAACCATACCGGGACCTCCGCCTCCGTCGGGAATTTTGGTATTTAGAAAAGTGCCGTAGTTCGCTGCGACTTTCCTGCCCTCCTTCGACGCGAGAACTCTGCCCCGAGCCACGTTGTTCTCTCGCGATCTCTAGCTCTCTCAGCCGAATTTTCATTTTGAGCAAGTCCATTTCCGACTGGCTCCCGGTCTCCTCCGTGACAATGGTCTCACTGCCCTGTCAAAAATTCCAGCAGCCTTATTGGTGATGGAACCCGTAATTTGGGCATATTGGTGTCGTTTTTGTTGGTGTCGTTTTTGCTGGTGTCTTTTTTCGTGGTGTCTTTTTTCGTGGTGTCTTTTTTGGTGGTGTCGTTTTTGCTGGTGTCGTTCCTGCTGGAGCTAGCCTGCTGGAATGGCCCCAGAAGTCGAGGTCACAATCCCCTGACTTCCTTTGCAAACTGTGTATCAATTAACATTCCTAAATTTTCACAACTTAACGAGTTGCAGATGGAGCAAATGTGCATACGTGTTATAGCTCTGCAGTTCCAAAGAACTGCAGAATTTCATAAACATGGACACAAAAACAATAATGCCGCCAATCGACCACTTTAGATATGCTTGAAGCTGTTTTCTGCAACTCTGCTGGAATGTTGCCACTGCTGCAATAACTGCAGTAACATATAAAGCATCTCAAGTTTACCTGAAGCATAAGCGACGCAAAGAAAAGCAGAACATTTTGCACAAGAGAACGCTCCCTTTATTGGTTCCTTTCCTTCCTCTGCAGGTCACCAAGCTTCTGTGACAAATGTTTCCGTACAGCCTTGAGTCTCTTTTGTGATGCGTCTCCCAACGCACTGCCCATGTAGAAGTGGAACAGCGCTGCACACAATAGAGTAAAATATAATATATTAGTACACCCGAAAACTCGTACCATCCTGCGCAAGCTCAATGATTGACAAACGGAGAGAATTATGGCACCGTGAAAGAAATATGTCACTCTTTTGACGTGAAGCTTAACCATACTGAAGGTAAAGCAATAATGCCTTTTACTTGTCATCCTTTTGCTTTTCTTACAGAACTGTCAGTATCGATTGATGATTCATTTGTGGGGTTTAACGTCCCAAAACCAGCTCCGATTATGAGACACCGTAGTGGAGGTCTCCGGAAATTTCATCCACCTGGGGTTCTTTAAAGGGTCCCTGAAACGTTTTTTTGACATTGCGTCACTGCTTAGGCAACACAATTATGAAATCATTCACACCATAAATAAAGCGAAGCACCATGCGCTAAGGCAGCTATGGGCTTATTTCTGTCGCCTTCTTCCTTACCACGGCTCTTCCTCCTCAACTCGATCTGCTGCGGAGTGCGCGCTAAGTGACGACAGCGCCTCCCGCGTCAGCCGCTCTGCCGAGCCCTCCGTAGCGACATAGCGCCCCAATATCATTAGCAAGGTCGCCGGCCTTGGCAGTGCTAGCTTCTGTAATAGAGCACCGGCAACTTGTGTGTACGCCGCCAGATGCCACGATACCGTTGGCTGAAACGAAGGAGCACACTGTAGGAGCATGTTCGCAGTTAGGTTAGGAAAATGACGTGCATGTCACTAGTTAGGGGCCAATCAGTGGCCTCTCCATCCATCGTTCGATAGCGGGGGCGTTTGAAAAGGCCTTTTGGCGAGCTGCTGCGATCTTTCGCAATGCGCCTGTTCCACACCTTATTGTAAATTGCACACTTTGCGCAAAGCGCTGAAACCTGTCCTCTAATGATCCTAATGACTCGCACTACCGGATCACCATGTTTGCACAAAATCGTAAAAACCGTTTCAGGGTCCCTTTAACACACTCCACTTAGCTAATGAAACTTAGCCATTCTAAATGTAGTGCCACGTCCTTTACCCTTCCACAGTCCTCTTGCTTTTTCTTACATGACCACTCATGTCAACAATAAAACTTCTCATCAGGGTTCATACACAATATTTTGCCAAAATTCAAGGACATTTCAAAGATGCAAAAAGGAAAAATTCAAGGAGTGTTAACGTAATTTTATTCCCGCACATGACTTAAGAAATTAGCTCTACTTTCGTACTAATTTCTTTTTCAAGAGCAGCTACGTCCGCCTCTTTTTCTTTAGCTGTTCGACGGAAACTGTTGGCTTTGACAAGACATGTCATTTTTTGCTTCGGCATCTTCTGAAAAGCGATCCACTGACTCCACGAAGCACTTCAAAGTTTTTTGGAGCTTTGTCTTCTCTGATGATAGCAGTGCCGCCTGCACATGCATTAACAATGTAGAGACGGCAGAGGCAGACTAGCCACTTTAGGGACCGTAGCCCGACCGAGCAGTATGCGTTGGACTGGATTTCCAATGAATATTAGTTGCCAGACGACGCAAGCCTGTGTAATTTAAAACAAACTTCCTGACACCCTTTAGCCAACACAGTTCATTTTCATGGTCATTCGTAAGTGAAAATGCCTTTAAAATCAGCGGGACTTAAAGGTACGCCATTAATTTCCTCTTGCAGAGCAAATACAACGGCATTTTCAAGAATTAAAAGGAGCTCACGGGTATTCAAGGAGTTTCAAGGACCCTTGAAACTCCTTGAATACCCGTGACTATAGCGGTGAAAATGTCGAAAAGTCTGAACACCGCTCTACTAAATGGTGGCAGTTCACTGGCGATTGCACACCATTGAAAATTATGATTTTTTGCCAAAACGTAGCACGTTTGACCTCTTGGCAGTTTGGCATAATTGGCACAACAATCAAACCACTGCCTTTCATGCTTGTGTTACACTCGAAGAGTGACTGTGAACAGATCAGTCTTGATGCTGGCGTGGTGCGAGAGCCGTCCCTAGGCAGCCTGCCTAACGTCGTTCTTCTCTTCTTCTCTTCCGCCCGCACAGCCCGCTTCCGCGGTAACCATTTTTTCCTGCGCACTCTCGTAACATTCCTCCGTTGCCAGACGAAGACCGCCGGGCGAGTCAGTCAGTAGTGCGTGGATGGTAAGGCTTCAGGCAGGCGACGTGCGTCACCTCTGTTTTGGCCGAAGGTCTTCCGCTGCTCGTGAGTCGTGCTACGCGGTAGTTAACTTCGCTGAGCCGCTCCAGAATGACAAATGGCCCGACATAATGAGCGAGAAACTTCTGGCACATGCCACGTTGTCGCAAGGGCGTCCAGAGTAACACAAGGTCGCGAGGATCAAAATATACGTGTTGGTGACAACCATCGTAGCGGATTTTTGACCGGTCCTGAGAGGCCAAGGTGCGTAGCCGAGCGAGGCGCCGCGCTTCTTCAGCTCGACAGAGGATCTCGTTAATTGACTCACTGTCATGAGAGAAATACGGAAGTAAAGTGTCGAGTGTGTAGCGTGGCGGACGAGCATAGAGAAGATAGAAAGGTGAATAACCCGTTGTCTCGTGCCGTGCCGTATTGAAGGCGTAGGTGACAAAAGGTAGAACAGTGTCCCAGTTCCTGTGGGCAGAATCGACGTACATGGACATCATGTTCGTAAGTGTTCTGTTCGTGCGCTCTACAAGCCCATTAGTTTGCGGATGGTAGGACGTGGAATGGCGCAAGCTCGAGGAACACAGTCGAAGGGTCTCTTTTACTATGTCCGCGGTAAATTGTCGCCCACGGTCACTGATGACGACGCGAGGAGGTCCATGTCGGAGTATGACGGAAGACAGCAAAAACACGGCAAGTTCTGATGCTGTGGACGATGGCAGTGCTGCCGCCTCACAATAACGGGTCAGGTGGTCCACACAAATGACAACCCAACGGTTGCCCTTCGAAGGACGTGGGAAAGGACCAAGAAGATTTATTCCAACTTGTTCAAAAGGCGCATTGGAAGGCGGAACTGGCTGGAGGCGGCCAGGCGGCGCGTTTGGGGGTCGCTTGTGGCGCTGACATTGGATGCAACTGGCGACGTACCGTTCGATATCGACGCGCATCTTGGGCCAGTAAAAACGTTCTTTAACACGGTAGAATGTTCGTGTGAAGCCAAGGTGCCCGGAAGTTCGTTCATCGTGCATAGCAGGTAAAACTTGTGTACGAAGACTTTTGGGAACTACTAATAGGTAGCGCGCACCGGTGGTCGCATAGCTCTTCTTATACAGGACGCCGTCGCGCAGGCGAAAACGACTGTCAGCAGAAGGCTCTTGCGCTGCCGCGAAGAGTGGCTCTAAGCTCTCATCCTTCTTTTGTTCGGATATGAAGGTGCCCATATCAGGAAATTCCAGGGAAACAAAAGCGATATACTGATCAAAGTTGTCAGCGTCGCACTCAGTCGTCGGAAGCGGCATCCGGGAGAGGCAATCAGCATCAGCATGTCACCGGCCGCTCTTGTAACAAACGACAAAATCGTATTCCTGTAGACGGAGGGCTCAGCGCGCTAGTCGACCAGGGGGATCCCGAACATTTACAAGCCAGCATAGTGAATGATGATCTGTGACCACTGTAAAGGGATGTCCAAGAGGTACGAACGGAACCGCTGCACAGCGAAGACGACGGCCAAACACTCTTGTTCTGTCACTGTATAATTCCGTTTGCAGCGACTTAAGGAGCGGCTGGCGTACGAGATCACGTGCTCGTTGTCGCCAACACGCTGGACTAGTACGGCCCCGATGCCGACACCACTTGCGTCGGTGTGAACCTCAGTTGGTGACGAGGGATCGAAGTGACGGAGAATGGGCTTGGACGTCAATAGAAACTTCAGCCGGCGGAACGATGAGTCGCACTCTGTGGTCCACTCAAAGGGAACACCTTTTTGGAGAAGGCGTGTGAGAGGATGAGCCAAGTCAGCAAATCTGGGAATGAATCGCCGGAAGTAAGAGCATAGACCTAAGAAACTTCGCAACTGCTTGACAGATTGAGGCGCCTTGAATGCTTCTACAGCGGCAGCCTTCTGGGGGTCTGGTCGTATGCCTTCTTTGTCAACCAAGTGTCCAAGCACAAGCGTCTGTCGCGCACCAAAGTGGCACTTCTTTGAATTGAGCACAAGGCCGGCTTTCTCCAAGCAGTTCAGTACTAGGTCTAGGCGCTTGTTGTGCTCACTGAATGTTCGTCCGAAAATGACAACGTCCTCTAGGTAGCACATGCAAATTTCCCATTTCAAGCCGCGCAGTATGGTGTCCATGAACCTTTCGAACGTTGCGGGCGCATTACACAGCCCGAAAGGCATCACGTTAAATTCGAAGAGTCCGTCCGGTGTTACAAATGCCGTCTTTTCTTTGTCGTTGTCGTGCATCGGAATTTGCCAGTACCCTGACCGTAAATCAACTGACGAAAAGTAAGATGCTGCAAACAGGCAATCGATAGCGTCGTCAATTCGGGGTAACGGGTAGACATCTTTCTTCGTAACAGTGTTTAGACGACGGTAATCAACACAGAATCGCCATGTACCATCCTTCTTTTTCACCAATATGACCGGGGCTGCCCAAGGGCTCGACGATTCTTGGATAACTCCCTTGCTCAACATCTGAACTTGGTCGCTGATTATCTTGCGCTCCGCGGGAGACACGCGATAAGGCTTTTGTCGGATCGGTTGGGCTGATCCTGTGTTGATGCGATGGCGAGTTCTGGAAGCAGGAATGAATGGCGGGCCGTCGTGTTGCGCGAAGTCAAATACTGAGGAATGCTTCGAAAGGAGGGTCACCAGTACACTGCGCTCATGATCACTTAGTGACTTAGCGACCATGGCAAGAATTTTTGCCTCCTCAGGGCACGACACACTATTATCCTCAGCATCCGGTGGGCCTGTAAGCACTGCCGTTACTTCAGGTGAATGTCCCAGAAATGTGGCAAGCTTGAGCCCTTGAGGTAGCACCGCCGCTTCAGTAGAACCATTTATCGCCCATAGCCCCGTACATCCATCGATTACAGAAACCATACAATACGGGACAAACACGGTTTTCTTGAGGCAGTTGCTGTGCACAGGTTCCACTGCAGCGTCGAAAGAGATGCGAGTAGGGCACGAAGCTACGACAGGAACACGAATTACAGATAAAGCAGGTACAACTGTATCTTGGGACACACAAAACACACTTTCCTGATGAGTTGGGTCTTCTAAGAGCACAGACGAAACATTTCCGTTGACAATGAGTTCTCCCATCCGGCAGTCAACGTTTGCACCACACAACTGCAGAAAGTCAATTCCGAGAATCATGTCATGTGTGGAACGAGGAAGAACAATCAATTCAGTATTAAATACTCGGCCACCCAAGGAGACATCCACGTTGCATACACCAACTGGGTATAATGAGTCGCCGCTCACTCCCCGAAAACTTGTGCCCCGGTCCCAACGAAACATGACCTTGCGTCCAAGAAGACTCTTAAACAGCATACTCATAATAGAAACAGTTGCTCCCGTGTCCACCAAAGCCATAGTAGAAACACCGTCGATAAGTACATTAACCTTATTCTTCAGCATGAAGATAGTTGGAGGTATTTGGGATGATGTCAGCAAGCATTTTCCTGCGACCTCACCTCCATCGGCCGCGCTAACTAGTTTCCCGGCGGGGGCGACGCGAAGCGGCGCTGAGGAGACGGTGACGTGAAACGTGGCCGAGGAGATGGTGATCGGGAATCTCGGAAGGCTGGTGGTGGCGTCGGGGTACGGTCAGAAGCTGGGGAACGGTAGCGATTCCGGGGCCTTTCTTCTCGAGAGTAGCTTTCGAGAGTGGGGCTACGGCGTCTTTCTTCCCGGAAGCGGCCTCCTGAAGTGGAGTTTCCAAGCCACGGAGTGTTAAAGTATCGACCACCGGGCCGCGCCGACGACATCGCCTGTCCATAGCCCGGCGCTCGACGTCGGCTACAATACCTAGCGACGTGACCAGGCGTGCCGCAGCGGTAGCATACAGGTAGAGGTCGTACTTCTGGTTGGTAATGGTCTACTTCCGGAGCAGGTGGAGAGTAGCGAAACTCCTCCCCTTGGAATTCGTACGTTGTATCAGGTCTTCGTGGACGAACGTTGCGGGGGTGTTGTTCAAGGCAGTCGTTATAACGTGCTGCGGTCTGGTGATAACGCGGTTCATCTCTGTAATCGCTATAGTCCGTAACGTTTACAGAGTGCTGCCATGTAGGCGAAGGGGGCGCGCAAACAGTATCTTGGAGAGTGGTGGAATAGCAGCGTGGGGCCGCGTGACGTGCCTGTTCTTCGTGCCGTAGTAGCTCCTCAGGGACAATCTGACGAATCGTTGACGATAGATCCGTCTGGTAAATTGTGTCTACGCTTGCCACAGTCGTTACATTGGGTAGCCGGCCAACTTCGGTGTAATGCGGCGAGTCTTCAGCGCCTCGAACGTACGGCAGTGGCGTATTACATCAGACACGGTATTCAAGTTTTCTTTACCAATGAGGAAGCTATACACGTCTTCGCAATTCCTTTCAGGAGGTGTCCAACCTTGTCGTCCTCTGACATTCTAGGGTTGATAGCCTTGCACAATTTCAGTATTTCCTCGATATAAGTGGTGCAAGTTTCACCGACGCCCCGCAGGGGCGTCTGCTTCTGCAGGCGTTTGGTGGGTGGCGACACCACGGACCCGAGCCAACGGGGGGGTTTCGACCCCCTCCCACGTGTCGCCGTGCGTGGCTTAGCCGTGTCCGGGGAAAAGGGGAACCTGGGGGTTGAGCCGACGCCGGGTGATTGGACCTTTAAGGCCCCCCGGAAGAGGCAACACACCCCTTTGGCCCGTGCTTCCCGCAGACGGCACCCCCGGACTGACCCACCCGGGGGAAATCGGCAGTCGCCTTTTCCTGTCTCTCTCCTCTCACATCTTCGCCTTTTTCTCCTACTTTACATCTTTCCTGTCTTCTCCTCTCTTCACTTTAATTCCATCTTTCCTGGCGGCAAGGGTTAACCTTGTGTGGTTATCCTACCTTGGGTCAACCATATACGGTTATAGCGGCCATGTACAGCTGGCGTTCGCGTTTCCTTTGAGTCTCGCGGCGTCCCCTTGTTGGGCTCCGTGGTGGGCGGCTGGCATGGCTGCTGAACACACAACACAACTTATGGGATCCCCTACCCCTCACCGAACTGATCGCCCCTCAAAGAGGTGGCGCACCGATGTCATTTTTGAACTCCTCCCGGCAAAGAAAGAGAACTTTCCGAAGTACCACATAATACACAGTAACAGTACCGAAAAGAAAGCCAGAAATATATCTCCGTTCCTTGTATCGAAGTGTCTAATCGAAACACTAGGCGCCGGCTACAAAGCCACCAAGACAGCCAGTGGTGATCTCCTGCTAGAACTGAAAGACCATCTGCAGTACACGAGGCTAAGCAACCTCAAGGCATTTGGTGATCAGCCCGTCACCATCACACCTCACAGGACACTCAACACCGTGAAGGGAGTCGTGTCGGATGGCGACCTAATCGATCTATCCGAAGAAGAGCTATTGACAGGCTGGAAAGAAGAGAATGTTATTCAAGTGCAGCGCATCACGATCAGGAGAGACGACAAACAAATTCCAACGAAACATCTTATACTTACGTTCGCATCTACAACACTCCCAAATGAAATAGAAACCGGCTACCTCAAACTACCCGTGAGACCATACATTCCAAACCCGCGACGCTGCTTCAAGTGCCAACGGTTTGGACATGGTTCCCAGAGCTGCCGAGGGCAGCTAACCTGTGCAAAGTGCGGTACCACAGGACACTCCACAGACGAAGACTGCAAGGCCGAGGTACACTGTGCCAACTGCGATGGTGACCACCCGGCTTATTCCAGGTCTTGCGCGGCGTGGAAAAGAGAAAAAGAAATTTTAACTATCAAAGTCACACACAACATCAGTTTCCGTGAGGCGAGACAGCGTGTCTCGCCGCACTCTGCCGGTAGAAGATCTTTCGCCGATGTGGTGCAACGGGGGGCAGCACCACAACGGCATCAAGCGGCTGCCGAAGCCACGCCTAGCGTGCTGAGGCCGCCGCTATCGGCCCCCACGGTGGGAGCAGCTCCGGCTGCCCTGCCTCCCTCGAACGTGGCTATGTCAGACGCCCCCTCCAGCCGTGGCACCTCGGAGGTCAAGGAGGCCCCTACGACCTCCGGGCTGGTCGGGCCAAAGGCTTCGTCTTTCAAGGCGAAGCCGACTTTACGCCCACAGCAGTCGCGAGAGAGCCCGTCCACTGCCTCGCAAGAGGCAATGGACACAACTGCAAGTGCAAAGGCGCAGAGAGCGCCAAAGGATCGGCGAGAACTCCTCGACCGACCCAAAAAAGACAAAACCCCAATTACAGGGCCCCATAAAGGCTCTGTAACATAAGCCAACACACTCTGTACACACAGCACTAAACCACATTAAAATGGAGACACAAATTCTACAGTGGAACGTCAGAGGACTGCTTAGAAACCTTGACGATGTCCAAGAACTTTTACACAAACATTCTCCAAAAGTGCTGTGTGTGCAAGAAACACATTTGAAACACAAACACACCAATTTTCTTCGTCAATATGTCATATTTCGAAAGGACCGGGATGATGCTGTCGCGTCATCCGGTGGTGTCGCCGTTATAGTTGCTCGAGGAACAGCCTGCACACATTTACCACTCCAGACATCTCTTGAGGCAGTAGCCGTCCGAGCCGTTCTCTTCAACAAACTGGTCACAATTTGCTCTGTTTACATACCTCCACACCACCAACTGAGTAAACATGAATTCGAGTCATTAATAGATGAACTTCCAGAGCCTTATCTCGTCCTTGGAGACTTGAACGCACATAGCACGCTATGGGGTGACACTCGCTGCGATGCGCGTGGTCGTCTCATCGAACAATTTCTTTTCTCTTCTGGCGCATGCCTTTTGAATGAAAAAAAGCCCACATATTACAGCATCGCTAATAACACATACTCGTCAATAGATCTCAGCATTGCATCCCCATCACTTCTACCGCTACTCAAATGGAAGGTCATCAATAATCCCTATGGAAGTGACCACTTTCCAGTAATCCTGAGCACACCAATAGATAATGAAGGTTCTCCACGTTCCCAGATGGCTGACAGACAAGGCCGACTGGGAGCAGTTTCGAAAGGCTACTCACCTAACCTGGTCTGATATATGTGACCTAAGCATTGATGCAGCCGTAGACTACCTTACAGCTCTTATTATTGATGCTGCGACCAAGTATATCCCACAAACTGGACTGTCCGCCAAACGCTGTGTCCCTTGGTGGAACAGTGAGTGTCGAAATGCACGGAAAAAGCAAAATAAAGCATGGAAGCTCCTTCGGGACTCACCGACAGCCGAGAATCTTGACAGCTTCAAGAACATTAAATCTCAAGGCAGAAGAACGCGCAGACAGGCTAGAAGGGAGAGCTGGCAAAAGTTTTTATCCGGCATTAATTCGTATACACAGGAGGCGAAAGTCTGGAACAGGGTCAGCAGGGTAATAGGACGACAAGCACATCCACTTCCTCTAATAAACACGCAAGGTGATAGCTTGGAAGACCAGGCGACCGCTCTCGGCGCACACTTCGAACAGGTCTCCAGCCGTCTCATTATACCGCAGCATTCCTACGATACAAAACAACGATCGAAAAACAAAAACTAGAGCGGAAATCCACAATGCACGAGGCATACAATGAACCGTTCGTCTTAGCTGAGCTGCAGGCATCGCTGAACTGCTGTAATAAATCCGCCCCAGGCTCTGACTTAATAGTATACGAAATGTTGAAACACCTGCCCCCTGAAACTCAAAAAGCCCTCCTTTCCTTGTATAATGCTGTCTGGTTTTCCGGTGTGATCCCTTCTGCCTGGAAAGAAGCCATAATTATTCCGATTCTAAAACAGGGCAAGGACCCTTCTTCAGCTTCAAGATACATAGCGCTAACCAGCTGTATTTGCAAAGTTTTTGAAAAAATGATAAACAGGCGACTAATGCACTTCCTTGAGATAAACAGTCTACTTGACCCACACCAGTGCGGGTTTCGAGAGGCGAAATCCACCACTGACCACCTTCTACGTATCGAGGCGCAGATTCGTGACGCTTTCGCTCATAAGCAATTTTTTCTTTCTGTGTTCCTGGATATGGAGAAGGCTTATGACACTACATGGCGCTTTGGCATATTGCGAGACCTTTCAAACTTAGGTGTACGGTGTAGAATGTTCACAATAATCGAAAGCTACCTTTCCAATCGTACATTCCGTGTTCGAGTAGGCACTGTTCTCTCCCGAACATTTGTGCAAGAAACAGGAGTTCGACAAGGTGGTGTACTAAGCTGTATGCTTTTTATTGTCAAAATGAACTCCTTGCACTTGTCCATCCCACGCAATATGTTCTATTGTGTATATGTCGACGACGTACAGCTCGGCTTCAAATCGTGCAACCTCCCGATGTGTGAACGGCAGGTTCAGTTAGGATTGAATAAGGTATCTAAATGGGCACACGAAAATGGATTTAAATTGAACCCACAAAAGAGCACCTGCGTCTTATTCTCCAGAAAGAGGGGCCTTCATCCCGATCCTGGTATCGACCTGGATGGTCAGCGTTTATCCTTAAATGCTGAGCATAAGTTTCTAGGACTAATATTTGACATCAAACTTACTTTCATACCGCACATAAAGTATATCAAAAACAAGTGCTTAAAAACCATGAATATTCTGAAAGTGTTGTCAAGAACCAAGTGGGGTAGTGACAAGAAATGCCTTCTCAATCTTTATAAAAGTCTCATTCGCACTCGTCTAGACTACGGACCCGTTGTTTACCAGTCTGCGGCACCAAGCGCCTTGAAGATGCTCGACCCCGTGCACCACTTGGGCATCCGCCTTTCTACGGGTGCTTTTCGCACTAGCCCCGTAGAAAGCCTGTACGTAGAATCCAATGAGTGGTCGCTCCACCTGCAGAGATGCTACATGTCTTTTGTATATTATCTTAAGGTGAACGCAGAGAGGGAACACCTACTTCACGCCACAGTCAATGATTTGTCCAGTTCTGCCTTGTTCGACAACCGTCCTTCGTTGAGACAGCCCTATTCGTTCCGTGTGAGGGGCCTCGCTGAGGAAACGGACGTGCCACTTGTTGAACATCATCTGATGGCTCCCGCTGCATATCTACCGCCGTGGCAGTGGCAGCTTATAGACTGCGATATATCTTTCGTGGAAGTTACAAAGCACGCGCCTATTGCACACATCCGTACACACTTCCTCGAAATCCAACACAAGTACAGTTGTCCAGAATTTTTCACTGATGCCTCAAAGACACACACTTCTGTGTCCTATGCAGCGGTCGGTCCATTTTTTTCAGATGCCGGTACCCTGCATCCTAATACAAGCATCTTCACAGCAGAAGCTTATGGGATACTGGCGGCCGTGAAACACATCAAACAACTAAATCTACAAAAGGCAATAATATACACTGATTCTCTCAGCGTGGTAAAAGCCCTGAAAACTCTGAAAAGACACAAAAACCCCGTCCTTGTCTCGCTGTACTCACTTTTATGCACACTATACACGGTCAAACAGCATGTCGTGGTGTGCTGGGTCCCAGGGCACCGCGAGATACAAGGAAATGTGTTGGCGGACCGGCTAGCTGCATCCGCCAACGAAAACACTACCAATACATCAATAGCTATCCCTGCCCTTGACTTGAAACCTTTCCTCAAACGAAAGCTCAGGGCCTATTGGCAGAGCACATGGGATACACGCACAGAGAATAAACTGCACGTTATTAAGCCGCAACTTGGCTACTGGCCGCCAGTATCAAAGTCACGCCGCACAGAAGTTATACTTACCAGGCTCAGAACAGGACATACACACACTACACACACGTACCTTTTATCCGGTGGCGACCCACCTGTGTGTGAGAGATGTGGCGAAGCACTAACCGTGCTTCACATTTTAATAGAGTGTAAAAAGTTAGACACGCTCAGAAAACAACACTTCCCATTACCCTACCGACAGCAAATACCATTTCACCCATCAATGTTCGTCGGTAGGGATCCGCTTTTCAAACACCAAGCATTGTTTGCATTTTTTAAAGACGTCCGTACCTTTCATGTCATATACCCAGGCAATCCGTAGCGCGACCTCTGAAGAGAGGTCGCTGCTGCGGTGGATACATCAAAGAATGCACCTGCCTCACGGCCCTTGGGCCCAAGGGCGTGGATAAGGCACTGGTGCTGTTGCCATATATATTCACCATAGTTTTATTATCGCAACCACTCGCCATTCTTTATCACTCTACACACTTCAAGTCACTGTCATAATTTTATTTCTTATGTATTTTACCCGCCTTAGGGCGCGGAATTTTAAGGCCCTTATACAGCCACTTATCATAATCATGGTCCACATCTCTCGACTCACTACCTGGCGCTCTTTGGCCATCAAATGGCCCTTGCGCCATTAAAACACCACTCATCATCAAGTTTCACCGACGACTTGAGCTCTCTGAGCTAATGTCGATTCCGCCCGTTTCCTCTTAGCATCTGAGTCGCCAAAACATTTTTTCATCTCCTCAACCAGACCGGCCCATGTAGTTATCGTGTCAGCGTGGTTATTGTACCACAGCAATGCCGTGCCAGCCAAAAAGAAAACGACGTTTCTAAGCTGGCTGGCAGCGTTCCAGTTATTGTACTGGCTTACCCTCTCATAATGGGTCATAATGGGTCAGCTTACCCTTTCATAATGGGGGATAACTACATTCATAATGGGTCAGCCACTCATCGAAGTCTTCCCCCGCTTTTGCTGAGAATGTACGTGGCTCTCGGTAGTGCTGAATCAGGGCTGGATTGGCCGTGGCACTGTTGGATGAGGCGTCCCGCTCCGAAGCCATGATGGGGCGCGATGGTGAAAGCCCAGCAAGTCGACGACTTCTGCAAAGTTCTGGTGCTCACGGCTCCGTTGTAGGCCGTGGAACTGTGTGAGAGGTACCCAGCACTTCTCCACCAAATGTTACACTCGAAGAGTGACCGTGAACAGATCAGTCTTGATGCTGGCATGGTGCGAGAGCCGTCCCTAGGCAGCCTGCCTAACGTCGTTCTTCTCTTCTTCCCTTCCGCCCGCACAGCCCGCTTCCGCGGTAACCATTTTTTCCTGCGCGCTCTCGTAACACTTGGGTTACCTTGTCCATATTCTCTCGATGATCAAATGACACTACTTTCATAATCAGATGTCAGGCTGTCAAGCTCAACAAGCTCCAGGGCACCTAAAGAAAACAAAAGGCATAATATTAAGAGCATATTTATTAATTAATGACACAATTAACATACAATAACCGTTAATGATAACACATCATGTAGCCTTGTGGTTGAGGCTCATCAACACTCATCCATGACAAAGCCATTCTATGTTAATGAGCTATGTCACGCCTGCTTGCCACTTGGTCATATGACAACAGTAATGCGATTATGATGTCAAAACAAGCAAACGTTAGCAACAAAAATCCAATCAAGTTAAAAGACGCAACCACCATTGCACAAGGTACAAGCAAATATATTAGTTTGCAAATGTTGGAAGGGAACTCTTTGTGCACTAAATTTGGCCAGCATGTTGCTTTGTCATGCAGTGTACAATATGGGTACTAAAGGCACTCTTAAAGGGGCCCAGCAACAGTTGATGAACATAGAAGATTGTGCTGATCACTCCGAGAGGCCGCACTGAGAATCCAAATATTGCGATGCATGCACCAAGAAAGTTGCAATATAATTTCAAATGGAGCTGGAAACCGTTGCTATTTGCTTCAACTATTTGCTTCACTGAAGGCACCGACTATGCCTCATGAGGCAGAATTAGTATTGGTTGATGTCATAACAGCGAAAACATCCTCAGTAATGTTTTTTTATTGGCCCAAGGGAGCTTTGCAGCCTAAATTAAATAAAAGGATATAAGTCAGTGTCCTGGGTAAATGTTCTTAATTTTTTTGAGTTCAGTATCTGCGTTACGAACATTAAGGAAAAGTTACACAATCAGTGCTCCTTGTGACATCTTCGTCGAGCGAAGAAAAGGCAATTTCCTATAGCACTTGAAACATAACTGAATTTCCTCATGCTTGCAGTGCAATATTTGGATGACATGTTCACAGGAGCCTCAAAGGCTGAGTGGCATCGTCTGCTGGCTATGCTGAAAAAGTGTTGCAGGGCCCCTTTAAAAATGCCCCACAGCACCTTCTAACCGATTCAGAAAATCGTCCTGATGTGCAGTCACAGCTCCTAAAACAAGTAAACCAAATATTGCTTTGCATGCAGCAAGAAGTTTACAATTTCGTGTCAAAAACAACCAAGGATTGCTTGTTCTCTTTAACTATGTTACCCCAACTACACAGCAAGCAGGTACAACTATAGATGCGGGTGTTAGTTTGGCAGGCAATGTCGAGGCTACGTGCTCTTTCAGGATGGCACTCTACAGGGTCCTCTGCACTCTTTGTTCTCCTTGATGCCCCCACTGGATTCTTCGCTGTTTACCTTCACCACTGTTCAATTTACCTTTGCCACGTTTGGCCCCTTCTGCCTGTTTTGTCAAAGGGTTTTGACCTTGCGCTCTTTTTAAGGCAGCGTGCACCCTTGAACAAGCAAAGGAGCCAGCCGTTGTCCACAGTTCAGTCGGGACAACCACTTTCCTTGCCGCACAGTATGTCGCGGATACCTCACCGAAGTGCCCCATTGCCTTGAGAAATAGTTTCAATGCAGCAGGCACCCCCAGCTGGTGACTTCAAGAATGGCAATATTTAGACCATGTATGCCATACCGTGTAGCCCTCGTGATCCCATAAATGGGCACTGCCCATAGATTCAAGCTAGACCATATGTCCACAGCAGAACTTGCTGCTATCTGTAAGGCCATAAAATTCATCTCCAGAAAGCCTCCTTTCACATGGATGATAATCAGTGATGCCAAATCTGCATTGATTGCACCTTGAGGAAAGGCCCTCACAACAACCTAGTTCTGGAAACCATAGCACTTCTCAGCAGTGCTACAACAGAGCCACCGTGTCACCTATCAGTTTAACACCACACTGCCCCTTGATTAGAAATGAAGAGGCAGGCAGTGAAACTAAAATGGAGGTAAACAATGCTCCATAAGTGCACAGTGCAGTCTAATGGACAGACACGAATGCTCTTGCTACTTTGACATGTAATGCCCAACCATGCACTTGAGCACTGGACGAACCTAAACAGACCACACAAATGTTCATTATGCAAAGAAAATGTATGCAAACATGGAAAAGAGTAGAGAAGACAACACTTATGCCGCCTTTGAACTGAAGGACAGCGCTGAACGAAAAAGAAGATAGACACAAAACCTATCTGCACATGCTTAGGAATGAGTGGTAGAGCCACCTGTCACACGTGAGAGGTGGCACTGCAGTTACACAAGCAGGTCTACGTGAGAGAACGGTTAAACATTGCCTTTTCCCTGTTTAAGCTAATCGAAGGCTGACTAACTCATGTGCTGACACTGTTATTGATATGGTAGGTCTCAACCTTCAAAACACTTTTTCTCACTCTTATAGCTCTGTACGAGCATGCATGCATCTAGCTTGAGCGTGCAGCTACAATCACAGCAGTGTAATGAAAGATCACAAGGCATTCCTCCAGTTAACAATATTTTATGTTCAATTAATCTGTGATCAATTATGCAGTCACATTTGTCCAGTAAAGCACACTGTCAACAACTATTTCACTGACAGTGTGCATGGGAGAGGTATACAAGATTCTATTTAGCTGCGGACATTTATAGGTTGGACACACACTGCATTGTCTTAGAGATTAACATCAATGGTTGTTAACCAGTGGAACGCCTTCTAATCTTTTGTTGCAATGCCATGGTTGCAATTGCATGCCCAAACTAGATGAATGCATATTCTTATATAGCCATGAGTGACGAAACATGCTAAATCGTCAAAAGGTGGCATATCAGTAATAGTGTTACGGTTGAACAGTGGGCGATGTTTATTTACGGGGCGAGGTTGGCAGTGATCAACCGATGATGCCGTCGATCCGCTGCACACCAGCTAATGTCGTCCTCCTCTTCGTTTCTCCCTCGACCATGGCGCGTTACATTCCCCCATTCGCAGACGAAGCCCATCCTGGGGTGTCAGGGCTGAGCGGTAGGATGATACCGCTTGAGGCGTGCAACGTGCACAACTTGGGTAGTGCTAGATCAGCGTCCTTGTGACCTTACACGTGCAACCACGTACGCTAGATCAGTGATTCGGTATATGATTGCGAAAGGACCGATATACTGAGGCAAGAATTTTTGGCATAACCCACGCTTCCGTTGTGGGGTCCACAGCCAGACCAAATCACCCTTTTGGAATGAGATCGCGTCGTGGCGACGGTCATATCGCTCCTCGGAACGATGCTGTGATGCCAGAGTACGTAGACGAGCGATTTGGCGGGCTTCCTCTGCACTGCGGCCCCGGCTTCACGTAGACGGCACCCCCGGACTGACCCACCCGGGGGAAATCGGCACTCGCCTTTTCCTGTCTCTCTCCTCTCACATCTTCGCCTTTTTCTCCTACTTTACATCTTTCCTGTCTTCTCCTCTCTTCTGTTTACTTCCAAACTTCCTGGCGGCGAGGGTTAACCCTGTGTAGTTGCCCAACCTTGGGTAGTTATATTCGGTGATAGCGGCGATGCATGGCTGACGTCTCCAAGTGTTTACTATTAAACCTTGTAGCGTCCCCTTGTTGGGCTCGGTGGTGGGTGGCCACCATCGCCGCCGAACTTTACACAATCTGTATGGCGAACTTTTTCCCCCCCCTCCCTGATCGCCGCCCGAAAAGGTGGCGCACCGAAGAACCGTTTCTATTTCCAAAACCAAAGGAGTCCTTCCCCAAGTTTCATGTCGTGCATAGTCAGAAAGACAACAAAACAGTCCGAGCAATCTCACCTTTTCTTGTCTCGAAAACACTCACCGAAGCAATCGGCCCAGGATATCATGTAACCAAGTTGGGAAGCGGCGACCTCCTTTTGGAGGTTCGCGACAAGCTCCAATATGAGAACTTATCTAAACTGGTAGCGTTTGGGGATGTCCCAGTTTCCGTAGGCCCACACAGATCCATGAACACAGTCCGCGGTGTCGTCTCTGATGACGACCTTCTGGAATTATCAGAGAGTGAATTATTGGAAGGCTGGCAAGACCAGAATGTAGTGAAGGTCCAAAGAATAGTGATACGCCGAGACAACAAAGAAACACCAACGAAACATATAATTATCACCTTTGGTACCAGTGACTTACCCGATTCCATTGAAACCGGCTACTGCAAGCTCCGTGTCAGGCCTTACATACCAAATCCACGTAGGTGTTTCAAATGTCAGCGCTTTGGACATGGGTCGCAAAGCTGCAGAGGGCGCGCTACTTGCGCAAAATGTAGCTCCAACGAACACTCATCGGAAAATTGTACTGCTGCAGCCCGCTGTGCCAATTGCGAAGGAGACCATCCCGCCTACTCGCGATCGTGCCCATCCTGGAAAAAGGAAAAAACAAATCCTTGAGCTTAAAGTAAAATTCAATCTGTCTTTTCAAGAGGCGCGCCAGCGCTTCTCCCTCCACAACCAGCACACTCCTTCCTTTGCAGATGTGACGCGCCAGGGCGCCGCGCCACATATTTCCGCGCCCGCGAGTGTCACACGCAGTGTGACCGCGGTCGCGCCATCTGCGCCCAAGGCTGGAGTAGCCTGTGCTGCTCCGCCTCCTGCCAAACAGGTTCAGCAGACTTCAGAGTCTGCCGGACCCCGGACCACTGCACCCGCAGTTAGGTCCAAAACTGCTGTGAACGTGCCTGCTCATCAGGCACCATCCCCCACCTCGCAAGAGGTGATGGATACAAGTCCCACTCCTCCGGCGCCTCAGACGCCGAAGGATAGGCGCAACTCTTTGGAGCGCGCCCAAAAAGAAAAACGTCGAATTACGGGGCCCCCAAAAGGCCCTGTAACCTAAGGTAACAATTCTTGTACACACAGCACCACACAACTTTAAAATGACCCATATAATACAGTGGAACGTCAGAGGACTGCTGAGAAACCTCGACGATATCCAAGAACTCTTACACAAGTATACACCAAAAGTGCTGTGTGTGCAAGAAACACACTTAAAATCGAAACACACAAACTTTCTGCGCAATTACATTATTTTTCGAAAGGACCGAGATGATGCGGTCGCATCATCCGGTGGTGTTGCCATAATAGTTAATCAAGGAACAGCCTGTAAACATTTACACCTTCAGACATTCCTGGAGGCAGTAGCTGTCCGAGCTGTCATCTTCAACAAACTGATAACAATTTGCAGTATTTACATACCTCCACACCACCAACTGAACAAACACGAATTTAAATCACTAATCGATGAACTTCCAGAACCGTATCTCGTCCTAGGGGACTTTAATGCACATAGTGGCCTATGGGGTGACTCTCGCTGTGATGCGCGAGGCCGCCTTATTGAACAGTTCCTTTTCTCTTCTGGTGCGTGTCTCCTCAATCGGAAAGAGCCAACATACTATAGCCTGGCTAATAATACCTACTCATCGATAGACCTCAGCATTGTCTCTCCATCGCTCCTACCTATACTCACATGGAAAGTCATAAATAATCCTTATGGGAGTGACCATTTTCCTTTAATTTTGAGCACAAAAACATCATCTAAATATCCTGCACACGTTCCCAAATGGCTGATAGAAAAGGCCGATTGGGACCAGTTTTATAAGATTGCTAGCTTGAGTTGGACTGACATATGCGGTTCTAGCATAGATGCATCTGTAGAGTACTTTACTGCTTTTCTTATTGAAGCTGCAGCTAAGTGCATTCCGCAAACATCTGGACTGCCCAGAAAACGGCGCGTTCCCTGGTGGAACAGTGAGTGTCTCAATGCGCGCAAACAACAAAACAAAGCATGGAGGCGTCTTCGAGACTCACCGACCACCGAGAACCTTGTCAATTTTAGAAACATCAAGTCTCAAGGTAGGAGAACGCGTCGACAGGCCAGAAGGGAGAGCTGCCAGAAGTTTCTATCTGGCATCAACTCGTATACACATGAGGCAAGAGTCTGGAGCATGGTCAGTAGGGTAGTAGGACGAGAAGCACATCCTCTTCCTCTAGTAAACACACAAGGCAACAGTTTGGAAGACCAAGCGAACTCCCTCGGTGCCCACTTCGAACAGGTCTCCAGCTCATCCCAGTATAGTCCAGCGTTCCAACGTTACAAAGCAAGAATAGAAAAACAAAAAATAGAACGCAAAGTCGCAAGCAATGACGCATACAATGAACCTTTCATCTTAGCAGAGCTACAAGCATCGCTAAACTGCTGTAACAAAACCGCCCCAGGCTCCGACCGAATAGTATACGAAATGCTGAAACGTCTGCCCCCTGAAACCCAAAAAACCCTCCTCTCCTTGTATAATTCCGTTTGGTTCTCTGGTGAGATTCCCTCCGCCTGGAAAGAAGCCATCGTTATTCCGATCCTTAAACAGGGTAAGGACCCATCTTCAGCATCAAGTTACAGGCCCATAGCATTGACGAGTTGCCTTTGCAAGGTCTTTGAGAAAATGATAAACAGGCGACTGATGCACTTCCTTGAAACAAATAGCCTACTTGACCCATACCAGTGCGGGTTTCGAGAGGCTAAATCCACTACTGACCACCTTGTCCGTATCGAGGCACAAATTCGTGATGCTTTCATTCATAAACAATTTTTTCTTTCTGTGTTCCTCGATATGGAGAAGGCCTATGACACAACGTGGCGCTTTGGCATACTCCGAGACCTGTCACACTTAGGTGTGCAGGGCAGAATGTTCGCAATAATTGAAAGCTACCTGTCCAATCGGACATTCCGTGTTCGAGTAGGCACTGTGTTGTCCCGCACATTTGTCCAAGAAACAGGAGTGCCGCAAGGAGGTGTATTGAGTTGTACACTTTTTATAGTCAAAATGAACTCCTTGCGCCTCGCTGTCCCACGAAATATGTTTTACTGCACATATGTTGACGATGTACAGGTCGGTTTTAAGTCGTGTAACCTCTCAACGTGTGAACGTCAGGTTCAATTAGGTTTGAACAAGATCTCTCATTGGGCAGATGAGAATGGTTTTAAACTGAACGCGCAAAAGAGCACCTGCATCTTGTTCTGCCGGAAGAGGGGCGTGCATCTCGATCCCGAGATTGACCTGCATGGTCAACGTCTGTTTGTAAAGTCTGAGCAGAAGTTTCTGGGCCTAATATTGGACGCAAAACTAACCTTCATACCATATATAAAGTATTTAAAGAACAGGTGCTTAAAGACAATGAATATTCTGAAAGTGTTGTCACGCACTACGTGGGGTAGTGACAGGAAATGCCTGATGGATTTGTATAGAAGCCTCGTACGGACGCGCCTAGATTACGGTGCCATAATCTATCAGTCTGCGACACCATCAGCGTTAAAGATGCTCGACTCTGTCCACCATCTAGGCATTCGCCTTTCTACGGGTGCCTTTCGAACTAGCCCCGTAGAGAGCATGTACGTAGAATCAAATGAATGGTCGCTCCATCTGCAGAGATGTTACATGTCCTTTACATACTATCACAAGGTTAACGCAGACGAGGAACATCCCACTCACTCCACAATTAATGATTTGTCCAATGCTGCCTTGTTTAACAATCGTCCTTCGCTGAGACAGCCCTACTCACTCCGTGTGAGGAGCCTCGCTGAGGAAACGGGCGTGCCACTTCTAGAACACCGTTTGATGGCTCCCGCAGCATATCCGCCGCCATGGCAGTGGCAAGTTATTGACTGCGACGTATCCTTCGTGGAAGTTACTAAACACGCACCTACTGCACACATCCGCACACACTTCCTCGAACTTCAACATAAATACACTTGCCCAGAATTCTTTACAGATGCGTCAAAGTGTCATACTGGTGTGTCCTATGCAGCTGTTGGCCCATCTTTTTCAAAATCCGGTATTCTGCACCCGCAAACAAGCATCTTCACCGCAGAAGCCCTTGCGATATCTGTAGCCGTCAAGCATATCAAGGAATTAGAACTGCAACGCGCGGTTGTATACACAGATTCACTGAGCGTCGTTACAGCTTTGAAAACTCTGAAAAAACATAAAAATGCTGTCCTTGTATCACTTTACTCTCTTTTATGCACGATCTACGCCTTAAAACGACAGGTTGTGGTGTGCTGGGTGCCAGGGCACCGCGAGATCGCTGGAAATGTGGTGGCGGACCAGCTGGCCGGGTCTGCGCACGACCACGCACCCGCCAATACATCCATGGCCGTCCCTGCACTTGACATGAAACCTTTCCTACGACGGGAGCTCAGGGCGTGCTGGCAGCGCCTATGGGATAGGCAAACGGATAAAAAATTGCATGTTATCAAACCGAGACTTGAAAACTGGCCAACAGTATCCCGATCACGCTACACACAAGTCACACTTACCAGGCTACAAATAGGACATACTCACTCAACACATTCACACCTTTTGTCTGGTGGTGATCCGCCATTATGTGAGAGATGTGGAGAACCACTTACGGTTCTCCACATCCTCGTCCAGTGCAATGAGTTAGATGCTCTAAGAAAAAAGCACTTTTTACTACCCTACCGACAGCAGCTCCCACTACACCCTGTGATGCTCATCGGTAGGGATCCGCTTTTTAAACTTCAATCACTATTCACGTTTTTAAATGATGTACAGAGTTTTCACACCATATTCCGAGGTGATCCGTAGCACGACCTCTGTACCGAGGTCGCGGCTGCGGTGACTACATCCCCGCCATGTTTTATTATCACGACCTTTCGCCATCCACTTTAGCTGCACATATTCCACGTCACTGTCATGATTTTAATAACTGTATCTTTTTACCCGCGTTAGCGCGAGGAATTTTAAGGCCCCTATACAGCCACGCACCATATCATTGTTCACATCTCTTGTCTTCTGAAATGGCGCTCTTTGGCCATCAATTGGCCCTTGCGCCATAAAACAACACACATCATCATCATCATCATCATCATCCTCTGCACTGCACAATGTTTCGGCAACGAAGTCCTCCGTGTGGAATGTGAACGGGAGGATGGTATCGAGAGAGCTACTTGGCGATCGAGAGCGTATAGCAGGTAGAAAGGGGTGAAGTTCGTGGCTTCGTGTTTGGCCGTGTTATAGGCATAGGTGATAAACGGCAAGACTTCATCCCAGCTCTTGTGGTTGGATGACACATACACAGCTAGCATGTTAGTTAAGGTACAGTTTGTTCGCTCAATGAGGCCATTTGTCTGTTGATGGTAGGGTGTTGAATGGCGAAACTGAGTTACAGAGACGGAGCAGTTCCTCAACAGCGTCGGCGAGAAATTGACGACCGCGGTCGCTGATTATTACATGAGAAGGACGATGGCGAAGGACGATGGCGAAGAACTACGAAGCGTAGCAAGAATACGGCGACGCAAGCAGCTGTAGAGGAAGGAATTGCAGCGGTTTCCGCGTATCTAGTCAAGTGATCAACGCAGACAATGACCCAACGGTTGTTGTTCGAGGAGCGAGAAACGGTCCTAGCAGGTCGACACCAACTTGCTCGAAAGGAGTAGTGGGTGGTGACACAGGATGAAGAAGGCCATGTGGAGCGCTTGTAGGTCGCTTGCACTGGCACTTATCGCAGCTCGACACATATTGTTTTGTAGAGTGTCGCATCTTAGGCCAGTAGAAACGTTCCTGCATTCGATGCAAGGTGCGAATAAAGCCGAGGTGTCCTGAAGTCAGATCATCATGCACGACACGCAGAACGTCACAATGCAGACTTTCTGGAACAACGAGTAAATAAAGCGCACCGCTTCTTGAGTAATTTGTCTTGTATAGCAGTCCATCGCGAATACAAAAGCGACCACTGGCTTTGGGACTGTAGGCATCGGCAAACAGCGGTTCTAAAGATTGCGCTGTTCCCGCTGGAAGACGGTAGCGCCAGGAAACGTGTCGGAGACAGCAGCAAAGCAGTTGTCGAGTGAGTCAGGGTCATCCTCTGTCGTGGACAAAGGAAGGCAAAATAGACAATCCGCGTCGGCATGGCGTCTTCCACTTTTGTACACAACAGCGAAGTCATATTCTTGGCGCCACAAATCCCAGCATGCTAGGCGGCCAGACGGGTCACGCAGAGTAACAAGCCAACATAAGGAATGATGGTCGGTTACGATAGTGAACGGTCGCCCGTAGAGATAACAACGAAACTTCTGAACGGTGAATACAGCCGCTAAGCACTCTCATTCTGTCACCGTGTAATTCTTTTCTGCCTTGCTCAGAGAACGACTAGCATAAGCGACGACATGCTCTTCATTGTTACGGCGTTCAACTAACACCCCTCAGATACCGATTCTGCTGGCGTCACTGTGTGCTTCAGTAGGGGCAGACGGATCAAAGTGACGAAGAATAGGTTCTGATGTCAACAGAAATTTGAGTTGAGAAAACGCCGCGTCGCACTCAGGTGTCCACTCGTATGGGCTGTCCTTTCGTAAGAGGCTGGTCAACGGGCGAACAACGTCCGCAAATCTGGGCACAATACGTCGGAAGTAGGAGCATAACCCCAGAAAGCTCCGCAGCTCTTTCAGAGACTGGGGTGGTTTAAAGGTGCTGGCTGCCTCTATCTTGCGGGGGTCCGGCCGGATACCATCTTTGTCTACCAGATGGCCTAGAAACAAGGCCTGCCGTTTACCAAACCAGCACTTTTACCGAACACACCTTCGCAACACGCCCATGCCCGCTAACGCTCACTGACATATTTTCAGCGACCATGACGCATTTTTATAGTGTGCGCTCTTCAGCTTTTATTGCACAAAAGGCCACAAAACTGCCGTTTTCATCAGAAGTGTCAATGCTACGCCAACTCGTAGACGGCAAACGAACACTTTCAATATCTCTCAGACTGAGCGCACCGCTTGCCGAAGTGAAGCCAGAGTTATCCGCCCAGTTTTCAGGCTCGCAGGGGATTTAACTCGCTTCAGACATTTTTCTTCGACTGTCTTCCCTCGATCTGGAATCTTTCTTTTTTTTTTTGTTGGCGGCTTCGAAAGATACGATGGGAGGTTAGGAAAAAATTTAGGTACACTTCCCTGCACAAGACTCCACTTACCGCGAGCGATTTCAACTTTTTTCCAGTCGACAATGTGGCTGTATGTTTTCAAGATGTCCTCAGCATGAAAATGCACATCGCAAACTCGTGATTTTTCCGTCAGCCTTTTGTCGAGACGGGGAATAGCGCGATTCCATGCTGCGCGGAGAGCCGGATCACGTGGAGCCCAGAAGTGTCTCGGGGAATTGTTAGTCCTATAACCGCTTGTGCATCCAGGCACACAACAAGTCGGCATTGCAGAAGAGCAAACATACACACTGCACAGGACACAATAGCACGCAAAATCTCTTCCGTCTACGTACTGCAACACGCGGACACCGCGTAAGCGCAGCCACACACACATCCGATCCGGCACATGTTGCTGCAATGGCTGAAGCCTGCTGCGACCACAGCGCCACTTCCAGCCACCGCTTGCGGCGACGCAGCCGAGTTCTCAAACTGAAAGAAGTTCTATAAACGTTGGATATCAGGTACTATAAAAAGCCCTATGCAAAGGGGGAAATAACGACATCATAGCACATTGTGATACTACTTGCTACCAAGACGAAACTATAAAGAAAAAAAACAAAACTGCCCTTGCTTGACAGTCACGGTTTCTTGGCATGACAATGGAGCCTGTGGCAAATGAAGGATTGTTTCTGTATAAATGAAGTGTTGCAGTGAACACAGCAATAGGGACAATGACCTATGTGGGTGCGTACATGACGGCCAATGCTGGAGCTATTGGGGAATGTGGCTTGACACAGTTCACACACGAAAGGGCACCCGCCCTTGTGCATACAAAGGTGGTTATGCATGAAGTTCTTATCCTCTATTGTATAAGGGCACTGCCGGCAGCAATGCAAGCAGCCCTGTGTAGACACAAGCGACTCGTACTTCTCCAGGGTCCATGATGGCACAAAAGCTGCAAAGTCATGTGGAACATACAAGAATATTCAAGTAATGGCTCATGCAATAAAATGACAGGAGAGAGCCGACTTCTGTGATAGAGGGACTATCATAACCTTAGCAACGAATGAGATAACCTTGCGAACACCAACATTGTTGTATAGACCAACCCTAACTCTCAACAGCATTGATGGGAACTCAACTTCACAATGTGCACGCTGCCTGTGTAATAAAGTATCGAAGCATATCTAAAGAGATCTGTTGAGACACACGTTTTCATTTTACTTGTGAACAAGGGTCCCATGTGGGAGCCGAGGCGTCTTTTTATGGGTGTTATCAAGTTTATACTTACGTCGGCACCGTGGCTCAGGTTTCCTACCTTCATCACGTATTGTCACCAGACGTGGTTCCATGAAGCATTAATCTTTGTGAAACTAAAATTTCGATGTCGGGCTGACAGTGAAATGACACAGTACGTCTCCCACGATACCTTTCCTCAAGAAGTGAAGTACATGTGTTTATAGCACAGTTATTAATTTAAATAAGATATTACATAGAATTTGCATATTAAGGTAAGATGGTGAAAGTGCTCGATCACGTAAAGTGGTGCACAATGCACTCACATATCTGCACTCACTATCTTTTGAGAAACAGTAGCTATCCAATCCAGCCTAATAAGCTTGTGATTCAACTTTTGATGCAATCAAAAGTGGAGATCTGAATAAGAACCTTCACGGAAGAAAATATAAGGAATATCAATTAAAAGAAGAATGAATACAAAGTTTGAATGAACGTCTGCGTGAGCAGGCGTTTGGTGTGTGGCGACACCACGGACCCGAGCCAATGGGGGGGTTTCGACCCCCTCCCACGTGTCGCCGTGCGTGGCTTAGCCGTGTCCGAGGAAAAGGGGATCCTGGGGGTTGAGCCGATGCCGGGTGATTGGACCTTTAAGGCCCCCCAGCGGAGGCAACACACCCCTTTGGCCCCGGCTTCACGTAGACGGCACCCCCGGATTGACCCGCCCGGGGGAAATCGGCAGTCGCCTTTTCCTGTCTCTTTCTCCACACATCTTCGTCTTTTCTCCTACTTTAAATCTTTCCTGTCTTCTACTCTCTTCGTTTATTTCCTCTCTTCCTGGCGGCAAGGGTTAACCCTGTGTGGCTAACCACCCTGAGTTCAGTCATATTTGGTTATAGCCGTGGTATACAGCTGGCGTGGGCAGGACTTGCTCGCGAGTTCCTGACCCGTCCCCTTGTTGGGCTCCTTGGTGGGTGGCTGGTATCGCGGCCGAAACACATACAAATTTTATGGCCACTTCACTCCCTTCACCTGATCGCCTTCCTCAGAAGAGGACGCGCACCGAAGTTACAGCTAAGTTCTTCACGAACAACAAAAACACCTTCCCTAGATTCCACGTGATTCACAGCGAGCACTCAGAAATAACGGCAAGACATGTCTCTCCATTCAAGGTCGCCAGAACCCTAACAGACACCTTAGGGCAAGGATATAAAATAAAGAAACTAGCCAACGGCGACCTTCTTTTAGAAGTACTCTACCAACATCAGTACGAAAATCTCCCCAAAATCACAGCTTTCGAAGACATTCCTGTAGCAATCAGCCCTCACAGATCACTAAACACCGTCCGAGGCGTCATCTCTGATGATGACCTAAAATATATGAGCGAAGAAGAACTGCTAAACGGACTCAAAGACCAAAACGTCACAAATGTGTACTGAATAAAAATCAAACGAGAAAACAAGGAAATCGAAACAAAACACTTCGTTCTAACATTTGCATCGAGCATATTACCAGACACTGTGGAGGTTGGCTACACTAGACTCAATCTACGCCCATACATCCCGAACCCACGGCGCTGCTATAACTGCCAAAGATACGGCCATGGCTCAAAGAGCTGCCGGGGCCAAACCACATGTGCTAAGTGCGCTTCTCACGAACATGCTTCTGAAAATTGCAAAGTTGAACCACCCCACTGCGTGAACTGCGAGGGCAGTCATCCTGCTTACTCGCGAGCTTGCCCAACATGGAAACAAGAAAAAAGCATAATTACACTCAAAGTTAAAGAAAATATCACTCTCAGGGAAGCACGAAAGCGGCATTCATTAGTTGAAAGCAGAAGTTATTCCGTTGTGCTGCAACAGGGCGCGGCAACACAGCGGCCTACAGCACCTGCCCAGGGCACACCCAGTGACGCCGGGGCAGGACTCCCTGCGCCCAAAGTGGACGCAGCTCGCGCTGCTCCACTGCCTCGAACTCAGGCTCCGCGGACCGCAGGGTCTGCGAGCCTCAAGGCCTCAGTCCACACGGCGAGGCTACACGCGAACAAATCCGTACGTTCAGTACAGACGTCCAGCGTGTCAGGCGATGCGATGGACACAAGCCAGGGTAGTCCTGGGCCGTCGACGTCAGACGGACGGCGGGACACCTCGGATCAGAAAAAAGACAAGCCCAGGATCACTGGGCCTGAAAACAAAACCTAGGTTTCTTACTCTACCCACATAATACAAAATGGCTTTCATACATTGGAACTGCAGGGGACTTCTACATAACCTCAGTGACATAAAATACATACTAGAGTGCACTCACTCACACTTGCGCTCATTTCATAGACGTGAGTGCCAGTGAGTGTGAGTGCGAGTGAGTGTAGGTCCTGGAAAAATTATGGTGAGTGAGTGTTCTCCCACACTGCCGACCTATGATTTTAGGTCGCTTACGCATTGGACACGGACATCTCACACACAATTTCTTACTAGCAAAGGCAGAAAACCCCTATGCGAGAGGTGCGGAGATGAGCTATCAGTGGTTCACATTTTTACTCTCATGCACCAAACTAGAAGAACTGCGAAAAAGACATTTAACCATATTCAGTGATGGGAATGGCCAAAAGTGTTTTGTATCAGGTTTTGTAGCAGGAAAAATGATGATTTGTAGCAGCTGCCCTCAGTTTTGTAGCAGGTTGCGAAAACGAAAAAAAAAAACAGGTCAGATGGCGTTTTAATGCTTTCATTATACAATAAAATGAAGTATTAAATACAGTGTGCGCATGAGTTCAATGACGGCGCAACTAACGCAAGCTTTAAACAAAGCCTAGGATCACAAAGATATGAAGACTGGTTGGCACAAAGACGCAGGTACACACTACATGAACGTCACTTGCATGAAACACACTAAGCTTTCTTCCCTTTTTTCTCCGCATGTAAGTGTGGCATACACTCGGCCATCTTTTTTCGTGCTTGAGCAAGCACTGCTCGCCCACTCTCGATGTCAGAGAAGTTCTTCAACTTCATGCCCCGCTGAATCAACAAGTCAGCATTTTTAATCATCCGTTCTGCCTCAGGCACTTCCTTTTTGGCTTGGTCATTGGTAAGTTCCACATTCGATGAACTTTGCTCTGCATCTATACGCATACGCTTTGATGGTCGCTCTTCAGCTGCAAGGCGCTCCGCATACCGTCTTGATGCCCCCTTGACAGCCTTGATGACATCGGAATTGACTGGAAATGAGCACGGGTCACTGTCAAACCTCTTCGAATATGACATTATATGACGTATGCCATTTACGCTTGAGAGAGAAAGATTTGACCTGTCGTGCAGGACGCTTGAGTTTTCACTAAATCCACGCTCAACATCGCCATTGTTATGCAGAAGTGATAGAAGTGCCTTGACCCAGCTTGGACAATAGCGGATATTTGGCCCACCCTGACCATCTTTCATGATGAAAACTTGATGCCAGTATTTGTCCAGTGGCATGTCAGAACCTGCATGTAACTGCAGAACCTGCATTGTAAAATATGATATTTTACAATGAACATCTACCTTTCCACCTGCATTGCTCTTAAGGGTACGTACACACACTGGTCGATATTTCACATGTTAAAGGTATTTTAGAGGAGCTGTAAATTCATACCCTGTACTGCTCTCAAAAAACAGACAGCTCGCTAACCTTCTCACAGTTGAGAAGAAGATTGAGGTCTTATTAACCAGTTGGCATCCTTGGTGTCCTTGGCTCGACAAGGACTCGTCGAGGCATTCCAACTTTTTCAAGAATAATGTGAAGTGTTTGGTGCATGGTAGCCTAAGTTGCTTATGCACCATTAAAAAACAATCAAAACCAAACCAAAACAAATAGTTGTGGGCCCATGAACATGCTCGTGTTTGCCGGGCTAAACCAAAGTTTCAGCAAGCTGAAGCACAGCTGAACAGAGAAGTGTGTCTGCTACGTCCAAGCAAACATAAGGAACGAACAAAACAAAAAGAGTGCAGGAGAGCAAACAAGGAAGAAAGAAAACAAACACAGACATGAACACTACTACCTCGCACATCAACTTCTAGAGACATGATCACTTCCTACTTATGCGTTACCTTGACTAATTTATTGATTTGTGGGGTTTAACGTCCCAAAACGAGCTCTGATTATGAGAAATACCATAGTGGAGGTCTCCGAAAATTTTGACCACTTGGGGTTCTTTAACGTGCACTGACATCGCACAGCACACGGGCCTCAACATTTCGCCTCCATTGAAATGCAGCCACCACAGCTGGGAGTCGATCCCGCGACCTTCAGATCTGCAGCTGAGTGCCATAACCACTAGACCACTGTGCCGTTTCATGAACCACAGGTTCAGCTTGGCCTGAACAAGGTGGTGAAATGGGCCGATGAAAATGGTTTCAATTTAAACCTGCAGAAGAGCAGCTGTGTACTTTTCACTAGAAAAAGAGGTCTGCATCCTGAACCTGACATTGACCTAAACGGTCAGCGTGTACCCATCAAATCCGACCAGAAATTCCTAGGCGTAATCTTCGACCACAAACTTACATTTTTACCTTCCATAAGACACCTTAAAATCAAATGCATAAAAAGCATGAACATTTTAAAGGTATTGTCTCACACTACGCGGGGTAGTGACACTAAGTGTCTCTTGAATCTCTATAAAAGCCTGGTATGATCACGTCTAGATTATGAGTCTATAATATATCGCTCTGCTAAACCAAGTGCGCTCAAAATTTTGGACCCTGTCCATCACCTATGCATTCATCTTGCCACAGGTGCTTTTAGGACGAGCCCTGTGGAAAGCCTATACGTAGAATCAGACGAGTGGTCGCTTCGTCTGCAGGGAACGTACTCAATCATAATGTATTATTTTAAAGGCAACGCAAACAGTCAACATACCACACACACCATTTTATCAATGATTTGTCCAGCTCGCGACTCTTCAGCAATCGTCCAATGCTAAGAGTGCCTTTTTCGTTACGTGTGAGAAATGTGGCCGAAGAAATGGGCGTCCAAATCCTTCAGCACAATATTGCCACGATAAATGCAGAAGAGGCAACAGCCAGTCACCCTGCAAAATGGCACCGATCGAACAGCACGTCCTCTTCGTTGTCTTCGTCTACCTCCACGCCACAATCCGCGGTGCGCAAAATAAAACTGCGGACGGCCGTAACTGCACAACGCACACAAATGCACTGAAGTTCTGCGTCATTACTCCCCCCCTTCAAAAGCATCGACCCGATGCTTACACAGGAATGAGGGAAGGAGTGGTGATCATCGTGAGTAATATGGCTTCATCCTAGCCACATGAACGATGTCCGGTTGTGGTGTGCGGCGGGAGTGTCCCGTGGTGCTCTCAGGAACAACTATGTAGTTGACGTCGTTGACACGTTCAATAACCCGGTAAGGTCCGAAGTAACGGCGCAGAAGTTTTTCCGACCTTCCTCGTTGGCGCACAGGGCTCCAGATCCATACCTTGTCTCCAATGCAGTAGGAAACTTCTCTGTGACGTAGGTTGTACCTGTGAGCATCGTAGTGCTGCTTAGAGCGAATGCGCAGGCGAGCTAATTGACGAGCGTCCTCGGCTCGCTGGGCGTATTGGACAGCATTCACTGTGGTGGTTGTGAAGGGGTCAGGCAGAAGCATGACGTCTAACATTGTGGTAACCTCGCGGCCATGGAGCAAGCGGAAAGGAGTAAATCCTGTGGTTTCTTGTACGGCGGTGTGTTATAGGCGAAAGTTACGAACGGAAGAACGCTATCCCAATTCTTGTGATCCACGTCGACGTACATTGAAAGCATGTCAGCGAGGGTTTTGTTGAGCCGTTCAGTTAGTCCATTTGTCTGCGGATGATAAGCAGTCGTGCGACGGTGAACAGTGCCGCTGACGTGCATCACTTCTTCAAGTAGTTGAGCTGTGAAAGCTGTGCCTCTGTCTGTAATAACCACGGATGGTGCACCATATCGCAGAACAATTTCATGAATGAAGAAGTTGGCGACGATTTAATGCCACCTCCTGCACACCTCCCGCCGTGGAAGTGGCAGGTTATCCTCACTGACCTTTCCTTTCTATATGTGTCAAAGCATGCTCCGCCTTCACACATCGAAATGCACTTCCTTGAACTACAACATAAATATGCTTGTTCCGAGTTTTATACAGATGCATCCAAGTCATCTTCTAGCGTTTCATGCGCAGCGGTTGGGCCGTCCTTTTGGGAGGCTGACCTCCTGCATCCGCAGACAAGCGTATTTACTGCGGAAGTTTATGCGGTGCTCTTGGCTGTGACACATATTAAGAGAATGAAAGTGCAAAAACTAATCATATATACGGACTTGCTGAGCATCGTCAGATGTTTGACATCCCTAAAGAGATACCGAAACCCCGTGATGGTATTGCTGTACCGTCTCGTGCACAATGTACACGTCCAATCAGGTCGTAGCTATTTGCTGGGTGCCAGGGCATCGGGAAATAGAGGGCAATGTTCAAGCAGACCAACTTGCCACATCAGTCGAGCACAAAGCAGATAATGTCTCCATCCCTGTTGCTGCCTCCGATATGAAACCATATATCCGTAAATGTATTCGTACCCATTGGCAGCACATGTGGGATTCTGAGACATCAAATAAACTCCATCTAAATCGGCCATATATAGGAAAAATTCAGCAAGATTAAAAAAACCGGGGCAATGAAGTCGCATTCTGTAGACTCAGGATCGGCCATACATATGGCACACATTCCTACCTGCTGACCGGCCGTGAGCCTCGCACGTGCACTAAATGTGGCATGACGCTCACTGTCCTCCACGTCTTGCTTGAGTGTCGAGAGTTGGAGCCTGAGAGGAGGAAGCACTTTTCTTTAGCGTCCAGACTACATATGCCATTTCACCCTGCAATGTTTTTAGCCCCACATCCGCTATTCGAAAACAAGATAGTCCTGAACTTTTTGAAAAATCTCGGTCTATTGCACGTCATAAAGCCAAGGGACTCGTAGTACGGCCTCTTCACTCAGGCTGCTCCTACGGCGGTGATGCTATGCACTCACCTCCAGGCCCTTGCACTCAAGGGCTCTTAGGAGACAGTAGCGCTGTCCAAGTATGATTTTTTAGAACCCAAGATCTCATTGTATAATAGCACCATCATTGTAAATATCTTATGTGACTGTCATGACTACTTCAGTTTTTACCATCACAGATATCATCTCAAGACCCGTAGACCACCCAACTTGTCAATGTCATAATTTTATTCATAATTTTATTCCCTGTATTTTTACGCCATTTACAGCGATTCGATTTTAGACCCATTTACAGCCATGTTGCATCTTGTCATTGTAACTCACGAGTCACCGCTTCACCACATCATATGAAATGGCGCTCTTTGGCCACACTTGGCCCTTGCGCCAAAAAAAAAACTACATATCATCATCATCAAAGCTACACTATCGCCTTTGGAAATAATCTAAATCTATGACGTTTGGTTCAGACTCAGCGCCATGCCACCAAAGCTCACTGCTCACGCAAACAGTACAAGCTCGAAGAAGCTTCGGGCGGCGATGTTAAAAGGTGGAGTCACCGGCCGTTCACCTTATGACGTCAGTCCATACTGTGCCCTCATTCCCGCAGGCTCGGGTTTCCGCTTTCGACGTGCACAATGCCGCAGATTCTTAAAGGGCCCATGACAGCCATTTTTTTTGTTCGGGACTATTATGTTCTAATGAGTAGAACAGTGTCTTGTAATCACGGCATGGAGTGGCAAATTCTCCAGCGTGAAGTCTAATTAGTTGCAGCATCGTTAATTTTGTTCAGTTTTAATGATGCTTCGAAACGCGCGCCAAAAACTGAAAGAAACTAGCGCCGCGGGGCTAGCGCGGCGGCTGTCGGAAGTGAGCGCAGGCACTGATCGCGTGAGCTCAAGATTCGGTGGCGTTGCGGAGAGCGCGAGTGCCAGACCAGTTGCTGAATTCGTCTGCTTGCCGCACCCGCTTTGCATCATAGCGTGTGCACAATGTATGCTTGAGCGACCAACACGGAGAGGAAGCAAAAAAATATGGCTTTTGGCGCGGCCTCCGCGATCGGCTGCGGCAGCCGATCTCGGAGGCCACGCTCGGAGGCCATAGCGCGCCACGCCCGTGTCTCTCTGTGACGTCACGATATCAACTTACAGAAGTCAAACGTCACAGATGGCCCACTAACCGTGTCATACTAGTGGCGATGTCGCAAGGTGCTGCAAGCTCGCATGAGCATTCCCCTTTACTTTGAAACATATTAAAATTGCTTAGAGGCGACGTTCGCTGCTAACACTCAGTCACGGTTGCCTTCGTATGCAGGAAAAGCAATTAACGCAAGCATCTTGCGTTTGAAATTTTGGTGTCATGGGACCTTTAAAGTTGATCCAACTGGAGGCATAGGCAAAGGCTGTCAAGATAATTATTCCCTGCTGGGGCGTCTGCATCTGCAGGCGTTTCGCGTGCGGCGACACCACGGACCCGAGCCAAAGGGGGGTTTCGACCCTCTCCCATGCCTCTCCATGCGCGGCTGAGCCGTGTCCGGGGAAAAGCGGATACTGGCGATTGACCCGATCCCAGTTGATTGGACCATTAAGGCCCCCCGGAAGAGGCATCACACCCCTTTGGCCCCGGCTTCACATAGACAGCACCCCCGGATTGAGCCACCCGGGGGGAATCGGCAGTCGCCTTTTCCTGTCTCTCTCCTCACATCTTCGTCTTTTCTCCTACTTTAAATCTTTCATGTCCTCTACTCTCTTCCCTTGACTTCCGTGTTTACTGGCAGGAAGGATTAACCCTGTGTGGCTATCCTACCTTGGATACACCATATTCGGTTATAGTGCTGGCGTAGAGCTGGCATCTGCAGGGCCTGTGCTTACAGACCCTGCAGCGTCCCCTTGTAGACTCTATGGTGGGTGGCTGGCATCGCTGCCGAAAATTTCACATCCCATATGGCTAGTTTCTTCCCTCCACTCCCTGATCGCCCTTAGAAAAGAAGGCGCACCGATGAAATTTTCCAGTTTTGTGGCCACCAAAGAGACTCTTTCCCCCGATTTCATGTCATCCACTCAGAAACACTAGACAAACCAGTGCGAGCAATTTCATCTTTCCTAGTTTCCAAGTCTGACCGAAATCTTTGACCCAGGTTATAAAGCATTCAGGATGGCAAGTAGTGATCTCCTCTTGCAGCTTCGCGTCCAGACGCAATATGAAAAACTGCCTCATCTAGTGAAATTTTGAGGCACCAAAGTAATAGTAACCCTGCACCGAACTATGAATACCACCCGTGGCATTGTTTCAGATGATGATTTGTTAGGGCTGACTGAGGCTGAACTCCTGGTGGGTTTCAGCGAAAAGAATGTTCTCAATGTGAAACGAATTAAGATGAGGTGTGACGGCAAAGAAATCCAGACTAAGCACCTGATACTTCAACTCATGTGTTCTCCCCGATACCATTGATGCCGGGTACATCAAGCTTCGAGTTAGGCCATATATACCAAATCCTCTTCAATGTTTCAAATGCCAGCGATTCAGACACAGTTCACAGACTTGCCGAGGTCGGCAAACATGCGCGAAATGCAGTGGTCATGAACACACATCTGATTGCTGTGAAAACTCTCTTCACTGTGTGAACTGTGAAGAGGAGCATGCCGCATACTCGTGGTCATGCCCCTGTTGGAAAAAAGAAAAGGAAATTGTCACAATCAAAGTAAAACAAAACATTTCATATAAAGAAGAACAAAGGCAGATGTCCCACCTACCAAAAACCAGCTTTGCCAAAGTGGCGCATCTGGCCAGTGCCACGATGGCCTGTGGCGGCTGTCTGGCAGACACGTAGTGAGCTGGCGGTGACGCCATCCGCCACCTCGGTGGTTGCAGCCAGTGCTGCTCCACCATCCAATATGGACCCACCAACCTCTGGGCTGGGGGGCGCCGAGGTCTCATGTTCTGAGGCGAGGCCTTCAAAGCAAACGCAGTGCTCCCAAGAGCGCGTGTCCAGCCCCGCGCTAGAGCCAATGGACACAACACCGAGTGTGAGGGTGCAGCCAGTGCCTAAGGATCGGCGCAATTCCCTCGACCGCTCCAAAAAAGAAAAATCTCGTGTCACGGCCCCTGGAAAGGGTCTGTGAGCAAATTTTCCATCCTTGAGCACACAGAACAAAACACATCTAAAATGGACACAGAGATCTTCCAGTGGAATGTGAGAGGACTTCTCCATAATCACGATGATATTAGACAACTCCTTAACAAACATACTCCAAAGGCGCTGTGTGTTCAGGAAACACATCTCAAGTCCACACAAACAAGCTTTCTAAGGCAATATGCTATCTTTCGCAAAGACCGTGACGACGCTGCTGCCTCGTCGGGCGGTGTCGCTATAATAGTCGACAAAGGTGTTGCCTGTAAGCAGTTAAACCTCCGAACTTCCCTTAAGGCAGTTGCTGTCCGAGCAGTACTGTTCGGTAAGCTAGTCACAATTACTTCTATTTACATTCCTCCGTGGTATCAACTTTCCAAGACACAATTTCAAAGCTTCATTGATGAACTTCCTCTGCCATACATAGTCGTTGGTGCTCTAAACGCACATAGTCCCCTATGGGGCGACTCCCGTTTGGATGCGCGAGGTCGCCTAATAGTACACTTTCTGTTTTCGTCAGGTGCACGTTTACTTGACAGAAAAGAACCAACGTATTATAGCACTACACACAACACATACTCTTCTATAGACCTAAGTATTGTCTCGAGTACACTAATTCTATATCTGGAGTGGTCCGTTCTCAAGAAGCCCTTTGGGAGTGACCACTTCCCGATTATACTGAAGCTAACCGAACAAGATACATGCTCGCCTCACTCTCCTTGATGGAACATCGAGTGAGCCAACTGGGAACTGTTCCAAGAGAGCACGTATTTAGGCGGAGATGACATTGCTGCTTTTAATGTAGACGATGCTGTGGCATACCTAACAGGTTTTATCATTGACACTGCAACGAAATGCATTAGGCTAACTAACGGAATGACTAATAAGCGTCTCATCCCATGGTGGAACGATGAGTGTCGGAAAGCGCGCAATAGTCAAAACAAAGCTTGGAGCTTACTTCACAATTAGCCAACGGCTGAAAACCTCGTCAGTTTCAAATAGGTTAAGCCACAAGCCAGAAGAACGCGTCGACTTGCAAAGAAAGTTGGAATAAGTACATCTCCGGTATAAATTCTTACACCGACGAAAGGAAGGTTTGGAATATGGTAAACAAGTTAATGGGTCGGGAGTCACAACCCCTAACCTTCGTAAGTAGCCGAGGTGAGAGCCTGGAAGATCAGGCGGACTGCCTAGGCGAACACTTTGAATATGTCTCAAGTGCATCGCACTTACAGAAGCATTCCTAAGATTCAAACGTGAAGAGTGGCCGCCCCTTAAATGTAAACGTTCATCCAGTGAGGCTTAACTGCCCATTTACTTTAGCTGAACTTAAGGCATCTCTTGTGTGTTGCAACAACTCAGCGACAGGTGGTGATCGTGTCATGTACAAAATGATTAAACACCTGCACCCCGAAATGCTAAAAACACTCCTAACTCTCTTCAATACCATGTGGGCAGCTGGGTATATTCCATTATCATGGAAAGAAGCGATAGTCATCCCGGTACTTAACCAAGGCAAGGACCCGTCCTTATCCGCCAGCGACAGGCCAATAGCGTTAACAAGCTGCCTATGCAAACTGTACGAGAAAATGTTAAACCGGCGCCTAATCTGCTTTCTGGAAAATAACAGACCCCCTTCAGTGTGGTTTCAGAGAGGGAAGGTCGACAATAGACCACCTTGCTCGCATCGAACATACATCAGAGATGTATTTATTCATAAACAGTTTGTACTTTCAGTATCCTAGACTTACACAAAGCGTACGATATCACATGGCGATTCGGGATTATCCACAATTTTGCCGCCATGGGCATCCATGTTTCATGTTAGCCACAATTGAAAGTTATATGTCTAACCGAACCTTTTGCGTGAAAGTGGGAAATGCTCTATCTAGATCATTCACTCATGAGACTGGTGTTACGCACTCAAGAGACTGGTGTTCCGCGATATGTGATGTCGGATGACGGTGGCGATGTGCTTGACTGATGGAGCATACGTGTGGTACGTGTATATATGTCGGCGTAGCCAAAAATAAAGGTAGATGAAAGTGAGTGCTTGTCCTGCCTCCTCGTGTCAATGTGAGTGTTGTCCCTGCGCCTATATTACCGTGATAATGAACAAGCACCATCTAGCCCAGTATCAAGTTTTGTTAAATTATGTTCCGCAAGGGGGCGTGCTTAGTTGCACTCTTTTTTGTAAAAATGAACTGTCTGCAATGAGTAATTCCAAGCGCGATGTTTTATTCCATCAATGTTGATGATGTACAGATGAGTTTCAAATCATGCAATATGTCTGTGTGCGAACGAGGAGTGCAGCTTGGAATGAATAAATTCTCTAAATGAGCGGATGAGAATCGATTTAAAATAAACACCCAGAAAAGTACTTGCGTAAGGTACTTGCGTACTTTTCTCCAACAAATGAGGGGTAACGCCACTGCCAAGTATTGCGATCAAGGGAGACCAACTCTCCATGAGCAGCGAACATAAATTCCTGGGAATCACTTTAGATTCTAAGCTCATGTTTATTCCCCACATTAAATATTTAAAAATGAATTTCTGAAAGCAATGAACGTCCTAAAGCTTCTATCACATACAACATGGGGTAGTGATCGAAACTGCCTCTTGAAGTTGTACAAAAGTCTTGTCTGCTCGCACCTTGATTATACAGCTATAATTTATCATTCTGCAACGCCAAGTGCATTAAAAATCCTAGACCCCATCCACCATCTGGGTATCTCACTCGCAACCGGTGCTTTCAGGACAACTCCTGTCCAGAGCCTCTGCGTAGAGTCGAATCGGTGGTCACTTCACCTGCAGCGATCATACAGTAGTTTCACACATTTTTTAAAAATTTACGTGCAAACACTAAACATCCTTTTTATTCAACTATAAACGATATGACTGCTGCCACACACTTCCATAATCGACCCACAACGAGAAAGCGGTTCTCTTTGCGTGTGAGGAACCTAAGTGAGGAAATGGGTATTACACTGTTTGAACTTCGTCCTATGGCTTCAGCGAAGCAGTTACCACCGTGGCAGTGGCAGCTCATAGATTGTGACACATCATTTGTCGAGATCACTAAAGACGCACCAGAGGCACATATTAAAATGCATTTCCGAGAACTCCAGTCCAACTACGCCTGTGTAGAGTTTTATACCGCTGCTTCTAAGTTGCATGCCAGGGTGGCTTACGCAGCCATCAGACCATCTTTCTCGGAATCCAGGGTACTGCACCCCTCTCATCATGCGAGCGAAAGGTTCAGCTCTGTCTCAACAAGGTTTGTAAGTGGGCAGAGGAGAACGGTTTCACTCTGAATCCACAGAAGAGCTGTTGTGTTCTGTTCTCCAGGAAGAGAGGCCTCTACCCCGATCCCCATATAGAGTTGCAGGGTGAGCGTGTTGCTGTTAAAACAGGACAGAAATTTTTAGGCATAATTCTAGACACGAAGCTCACATTTGTACCACACATCAAGTACATTAAGGAGAAATGCATGAAGACAATGAACATTTTAAAGGTGCTCTCCCGCACGAGTTGGGGCAGCGACCGAAAATGTCTTATGAGCCCGCAGGGGCGTCTGCGTGAGCAGGCGTTTGGTGTGTGGCGACACCACGGACCCGAGCCAACGGGGGGGTTTCGGCCCCCTCCCACGTGTTCGCCGTGCGTGGCTTAGCCGTGTCCGGGGAAAAGGGGATCCTGGGGGTTGAGCCGACGCCGGGTGATTGGACCTTTAAGGCCCCCCGGAAGAGGCAACACACCCCTTTGGCCCCGGCTTCCTGTAGACGGCACCCCTGGATTGACCCGCCCGGGGGAAATCGGCAGTCGCCTTTTCCTGTCTCTTCTCCACGTACCTTCGTCTTTTTCTCCCACTTTTCATCTTTCCTGTCCTCTACTCTCTTCTATTTACTTTCTTCTTTCCTGGCGGCTAGGGTTAACCGTGTGTAGTATATCCAACCTGGGGTATATATATTCGGTTATAGTGGTGACGTACAGCTGGCGTTTGCAGCACCTGTATCACAGCTCCTGCAGCGTCCCCGTGTTGGGCTCCACGGTGGGCGGCTGGCGTTACTGCCGAAATAAAAACACATATATGGCAAATTGTTTTCCGTCCCTTTCCGATCGTCCCCAAAAACGGGGGCGCACCGAAGAAGTATTCAAATTTTCTGGCCAACAAGTGGACAACTTCCCACGCTACCATGTAGTGCATAGTGAACACCCAGAAAAAACTGTAAGAATGATATCACCATTTTTAGTCTCGAAATGTATCACCGAAACTATTGGCCCAGGATATAAGGCTACAAAGTTGGCTAGCGGCGACCTTCTCTTGGAACTCCGCAATAGAAAGCAACTAGAAAAATTGCGCAATCTTGCTTCTTTCGTAGAAATCCCAATAGTAATCACACCTCACAGGACAATGAACACCACTCGAGGAGTAATATCTGACGCTGACCTAATGGAACTTACTGAGGAAGAACTCCTGGAAGGATTCAAGGAGCAGAATGTCATCAACGTCCAGAGGATTAAGATGAGGCGCGACGGTAAAGAAATCAAAACAAAACATGTTATACTTACTTTTGGGTCAAGCGTGCTGCCCGAGACCGTTGAGGCCGGGTATGTGAAGATGCGTGTCAGGCAATATATACCGAATCCTCGCCGTTGCTTTAACTGCCAGAGGTTTGGCCACGGCTCCCAAGGTTGCCGTGGTAAACAGACATGCGCAAAATGTGGTATTCGTGACCACACAGCAGACGACTGCCGAGAACCTCCCCACTGTGTTAACTGTGATGGCGATCACCCTGCTTACTCTAGGTCCTGCGACATGTGGAAAAAAGAAAAAGAAATATTTAGCATCAAGGTAAAAGAGAACATAACATTCAGAGAAGCACGGCATCGTGTCGGATTCATGTTTCAGAACAATCCGTCCTACGCCGGTGTGGTGCGAGAGGCGGCGGCACCACAACGGCTTTTGGCGTCCCCTTGCGCTGCGCAAAGCGTTAGTGCAGGGCCGCCCATAGCCGCCACGGTGGGTGCAGCTGATGCTGACCCACCGACATTGAAAAGTCCGGCCACAACCGTGGCCACTGCTCGGGCTGGCCAAAACCCGCGTGACCTGAACCCAAAGGCGGTCTCATCGACCTCTGGCGTGATGGGCGCCGCCAAAGTCCCGCCCTTCGAGGCGAGCCGGATAAGAAAATGCTCCCGCTCGCAAGAGCGGCTGTCCAGCGCATCGAAAGATGCAATGGACACAACACCAAGTGTGCCGGCGCTCCTAGCGCCTAAAGAGCGGCGAGACATTCTCGACCGCTCCAAAAAAGACAAATCCCGCATTACAGGGCCCAGTAAGGGCTCTGGAAACTAAAGCAACCCCACCCGTCCTTGTACACACAGCACTATTTACACCGCCAATATGCACGCACAGGTAATGCAGTGGAACGTGAGAGGCCTTATTAGAAACCTTGATGACATTCAAGAACTCCTCCACGAACGCAATCCGAAAGTGCTGTGTGTTCAAGAAACACACCTAAACACCAAACACACAAACTTTCTACGTCAATATTTGATTTTCAGAAAGGATCCTGATGATGCTGTGCCATCATCGGGCGGCGTTGCCATTATAATCAACCGAAGTGTAGCCTGTCAACGGATTCAGTTAGAAACGTGCCTTGAAGCAGTAGCAGTTCGAGTTGCGCTTCTAAACAAACTGATTACTATTTGTTCAGTTTAGATACCTCCAAATTACTCCCTGCACAAACACGAATTTTACTCTCTCGTTGATGAACTGCCCGAGCCTTACCTCCTCCTTGGCGATTTTAACGCACACAGCAGCATGTGGGGCGATTCTCGTATCGATGGTCGAGGTCGCCTTATTGAGCAATTTCTTTTTTCTTCTGGCGCATGTCTCCTAAATAAGAGGGAACCTACATATTACAGCCTTGCCAACAAAACATACTCCTCTATCGACATTACTATAGCTTCTCCATCTATATTCACTGAATTTGAATGGGATGTTATAAAAAATCCGTACGGGAGCGACCATTTCCCGATAGTATTAAGCACACCAAAACAACACGAACCTTCACCACAGGCTTCCCGGTGGAGGATTGATGCGGCCGACTGGGACAAATTTCGAACCATAACTAGCAATATCTCATGGGCTGACATGTGCTTTCTTGAAATCGATGCTGCTGTTGAGTATTTTACTGTTTTTCTTATTGATGCCGCATGTGAATGTATCCCTCAAACAAGAGGAGGTTGTACCAAGCGCCGCGTTCCATGGTGGAACGAGGAGTGCCGCAATGCGCGTAGGAAGCAGAATAGAGCGTGGAGGCTGCTCCGAGATTCTCCTACGGCTGAAAATCTTGTGAATTTTAAGAAAGTGAAATCTCAAGGCAGGAGGACGCGTCGACTGGCAAGAAGAGAGAGCTGGCAAATTTTTTATCAAGTATTAATTCGTATACAGATGAGGCAAAAGTATGGAGTAGGGTTAACAGGGTAAAAGGACGGCAAATACATTCACTCCCCTTAGTAAACACAAACGTAGGAAGCATAGAAGACCAGGCAAACTTCCTGGGGACGCACTTCGAACATGTATCGAGTGCATCACACTACAGTGAATCGTTTAAACGATACAAAGATAGAATAGAGGGGCAGAAGCTGGAACGTAAATGTGGGAAACGCGAGGCATACAATGAACCCTTCAGTCTAGCTGAGCTACAGGTATCTCTAAACTGCTGTACTAAATCTTCACCTGGTGCCGACCGGGTAGTATACGAAATGGTAAAGCAGCTATCATCTGAGGCAAAGAAAACCCTGCTTTCCCTGTACAATACAGTGTGTTCTTCCGGCGAGATCCCCTCTTCTTGGAAACAGGCCGTGGTAATACCTATCCTAAAGCAGGATAAAGATCCATCCTCTGCTTCCAGTTACCGGCCAATAGCACTTACAAGCTGTCTATGTAAAGTTTTCGAAAAATTGATCAACCACCGTCTAATGCATTTCCTAGAAACAAACAAATTACTTGACCCGCATCAGTGTGGCTTTCGCGAGGGCCGCTCCACAAATGATCATCTGATACGCATTGAAACACAAATCCGCGAAGCTTTTGTACGTAGGCAGTTTTTCCTCTCTGTGTTCTTAGACATGGAGAAAGCATACGATACAACCTGGCGGTTTGGGATAATTAGGGACCTATCACACTTTGGTATAAGAGGTAATATGCTAAACGTTATAGAAAGTTATCTGTCTGATCGAACCTTTCGTGTTCGGGTCGGCAACGTGTTATCGCGGCCGTTTGTGCAAGAAACGGGAGTGCCACAGGGTGGGGTGCTCAGCTGCACTCTCTTCATTGTAAAAATGAGCTCCTTACGTCTGTGTATTCCTCGAAACATATTTTATTGTACATATGTCGATGACATACAATTAGGATTTAGATCATGCAGTCTTGCGATATGCGAGCGACAGATTCAGCTTGGCCTGAACAAGGTGGTCAAATGGGCCGACGAAAATGGTTTTAATTTAAACCCCCAGAAGAGCAGCTGTGTACTTTTCACTAGGAAAAGAGGTCTGCATCCTGACCCCGACATTGACCTGAAGGGGCAGAGTCTACCCATAAAATATGAACAGAAATTCTTAGGTGTAATTCTTGACCAGAAACTTACATTTGTAGCTCACATGAAACACCTGAAAATCAAGTGCATGAAAAGTATGAATATTATAAAGGTATTGTCACGCACTACGTGGGGTAGCGACACAAAGTGTCTCTTAAATCTCTATAAAATCCTGGTACGATCGCGCCTAGACTATGGGTCTATAATATACCAGTCTGCTTGTCCAAGTGCTCTTAAAATGTTGGACCCTGTCCATCACCTAGGCATTCGTCTTGCCACAGGCGCTTTCAGGACGAGCCCTGTGGAAAGTCTGTACGTAGAATCAGAGGAGTGGTCGCTTCGCCTGCAGAGAGCGTACTCAGCGATAATGTATTTTTTTAGAGTCAACGCAAATAGTGAACATCCCACACATTCGATTATCAATGATCTGTCCAGCTCGCGACTCTTCGGCAATCGCCCTGCTCTAGGTAGACCTTTTGCGTTGCGTGTGAGAAATGTAGCTGAGGAAATGGGCGTCCAAATCGTTGAACACAATATGATGCCACCCCCTGCACACATCCCACCGTGGAAGTGGCAGGCTATCGTCACTGATCTATCTTTTCTACATGTGTCAAAGCATGCCGCGCCTTCACACATTAAAATGCATTTCCTTGAACTACAGCATAAATATGCTTGTCCCGAATTTTATACTGATGCATCAAAGTCTTCTTTTGGCGTTTCATACGCTGCGGTTGGGCCGTCCTTTTCGGAGGTCGACGCGCTCCACCCACAGACAAGCATATTTACCGCAGAAGCGTATGCGTTGCTATCGGCTGTAACACATATTAAGGAAAAGAAAATACAAAAATCAGTCATATATACAGACTCGCTGAGTGTTGTCAAAACTTTGACATCTCTCAAAAGGCACCGAAACCCCGTAATATTATCGTTATATCATCTCTTGTGTTCCTTGTACGCGTCTGATCAGATTGTAGTGATTTGCTGGGTGCCAGGACACCGGGAAATAGAGGGCAATGTTATAGCAGACAAACTTGCCACATCGGTCGAGCCCAAAGCTGGTAACGTCTCCATGCCGGTGGCTGCCTCGGATATGAAGCCATATATCCGTAAGTGTCTTCGTACTTACTGGCAGCACATGTGGGATTCCGAGACATCAAATAAACTCCATCTAATCAGGCCATATATAGGAAAGATCCCGCAAGATTCAAAAAACCGGTGCAACCAAGTCAAATTCTGTCGGCTCAGGATCGGCCATACATATGGCACGCACTCTTACCTGTTGACCGGTTGTGAACCTCCCACGTGCAATAAATGTGGCATGACGCTCACCGTCCTCCACGTGTTGCTAGAGTGTCCAGAGTTGGAGCGCGAGAGGAGAAAGCACTTTTCTTTAGGATAGAAACTGCATATGCCATTTCACCCAGCACTGTTTCTAGGCCCAGAACCGCTATTTGAAAACAAGATAGTCCTGAACTTTCTGAAAGATGTCAGTCTATTGCACGTGATAAAGCCAAGGGACCCGTAGAGCGGCCTCTTCATTGAGGCTGCTGCTACGGTGGTGATTGTATGCACTCGCCTCCAGGCCCTTGCGCTCAAGGGCTTTTAGGAGACAGTAGTGCTGTGCAAGGATGATTTTAGAACACGAGATTTCATTGTATGATAGCATCATCATTGTAAATATCTTATGTCACTGTCATGACTATTTCAGTTTTTAGCATCAGACATCAAGACCCATAGACCATCCCACCTGTCAATGTCATAATTTTATTCCCTATATTTTTACGCCATTTACAGCGATCTGATTTTAGGCCCCTTTACAGCCGTGTAGCATCATGTCATTGTAACTCACGAGTCACCGCTATCACGACATCACATGAAATGGCGCTCTTTGGCCACACATGGCCCTTGCACCAATAAAAACTATATACTACTACTAGGTTTATCTTGCTTCGATGGTGTGCAGGTTTTGACATTTATCTATTCGTTTAGCAGCACCACAATAAAAAAATTGCTTGGTGGGGTTTCAAAAATTCATAGTTTGAAAAATCAGACAAAGGTACAAATAAAAGTGCTTGTAGTGTTAGAGAAAATGCACATCACATGCAAATGTTTACACCAGGTAAAGGAGAAAACATCATTAGCCGTAACATCACACCACATATTCAAGGGATGTTGATGGGCGAGGGCGATTGTCAATACCTTTGTCTTATATCACTATACTCTGTGGAAGGAAAAAAAAATCCCGCTAGGTGACGTATGCGCAGTAGTTATTTCAAAACAATTCCTTGTGGTTGTAGTGGCAAATCTTGGCTGGATGCAATATGCAATATTGAACATGCATACAAAGCTAGTATGTCGGCTGGCTCCGAATGCTTGCCATTTTATTGTTATCCTAATAAAACGATACCCCATTATAGAATTACAAAAAAGAAAAATAAAAGACGTCACCAAAGCTATATGGATCATGTTATGATGAAAGTTTCTCAACATTTGCGTGTTCAAGCAATGTTCATCTCTCCATCATAGAAGTGTAGCACTGACATGTTGGCTGTAAAGCTGCATACATGCAGGAAGTCCGTATGGAGTAGTACAATAGTAGTAGACCTTGTAATGCATCACGGTGCTGATGAACAAGAATGAGGGCGAGGGAGAAAGACTCGCACATCAGGCTTGCAGCTACCGCAGAGTTCACAAATTTGTAAGAAAAATGTTGAAAAATAAATCCATAGTTCCTTTAGCCTCCATCACGAATAAGTGTTCGAAAAAGAAAGGCCCAATCCTATTCTTTTACAGTGGGCCCCATATTTATTTGGTGCACGATGACATTCTAAATGTGACAACACGCCATGCAAAAGAGCTCACATTCGCTTTCGCCCACTGCCTTGTCCTGCCTGGTGTCTATGCCGTGTTTGTCCCATTGTTCCCTTCTATGCTATATTCTAGAAGAATTGTGAAGATAACGAGGCCGGATGCATACGTTCACAAGTTTTACAACTGCAGAACCACTTGCGCACACGCACCTCTTCAAAGGTACTTGTACTAAATCGAGCTTTTATTTTTTGGGACGCTTATCACTTATGCTTAGAGAACTGTTGATTTGTTGCAGCAACATTATTTTTGTAAATATGTGTACACTGAAGAGCTGCAAGTCTGGCATGCGTGTACCAAAATCAACTTCAGATGGTACTTCCTCTGAAGGCTACCTTTTAATTGACAGAAACCCACACATTTCATTATGAAAGAGGGCAAACTGTACAAGCATGGGGACCATACGGGGAAAACCAGACAATACAAATGCCTCCGTTCCTTATAAACACTAGTATACAGATATCTTTTTAGTCTGTTGACAAGGCCCCAAGAAACATATGAAGTAAGGTATATTATAGGAATATGCAACTTGTTCTGCATAAGTGCCAATACGAACACAGGCAATATTGTCATCCATTGTTTGCTCTGAAAAAAATCACTACTACTCTTTCAGCACTCCACACCATCTCAGGAAAGTGCAACAGATGGTGGCAATGCCGCAGACCGCCCTGCCCGCCAGGTGAGAGCTACTCTAGGTATATGCACTAGCACTGTGGAAAAGTGGACAGATGCACACAAAAGTACTGCGGTGCTGCTATGTATTCCTAAAAAGAATTTATGAACATACTTGTTATGCAGCTACGCACTGCACAGCAGGAAGATGCAGGAGAAGGCACTTCAACTGCGACACTTCTCACCACAGAGGTGAGAATTTGTTTTGTGTGTCATACCACAAAATTTTAATAACCACAAAAGCTCAAAGTGGTACAGTGCAACATATAATGCGTGCAGTTCAGAAATGAAGCTGGCTTAACGTGTAAATTGTTATTCTCATCCACTATGTATTCAGTAGCCAGTGCGGAAACGCGCACGCCAGGCAGCCACGACAGCAGTGGCAACACAGACAGCACAGGAGTGTCATTCTGTTGGTAATTTGGCTGAACTAAAGAAAGTGATGCACACTGGAAGCAGATACAAAGAGGGATTCCAGGAGCAAGATTTCCACATAAGCAGAAAAAGTAGTGTTTATTATGGACAAAATATTTTACATTTCCACTGCAAGGAGCATTGCTGATTTAAGCAATTTTGAACACTTCAGGCACGCAGGTGCTGATGAACCTGAAGATGATGATTTCTGTCAGCACACAAACAGAGCCCTTGTCAACTAAGGAAGCTGCTGTACAGGTTCGACCCTCTGGAGTGCTAGGAGAAACTGCAGGCACCATTGACCCAGTGCCAGTGCTCCGTGCAGACTTCAGGCCACTCCATCGCTCTACACCTGTTCCAACAGAAGACTCTACAGTTGACGAGGAGGATGAGGTGGCTGATCTGGACACCACATATCTGCCATCATTCGGCGAAAGTTTTGCAGGTATCAGATGCAGTGTACCATGATCTATCAACAACAAAAAATAATTGTTGCACAATGCTACATGCATAAAAACAAATGATTCACTGATGCTCCAACATTCAATTACAATCACAGATTTATTGCTTGTGACGGTTACCACCCTCTTGCACTGGTTTTCATGGCTGTCAAAAAAAAATGTGTTCCCTTGCATACCCTTAAACTTCTTGCTCAGGTCATGACAATGCATGCACGTTTTCATTTCTTTATTTTAGCCTGAGAAATGCACAATATTATAAGGGGTACTAGATATGAAACAAGGAAAGGAAAACAACTCTAGCATTCAAATATATATGTAACAAAGATTTCCACTTGTACAATATTAGCTGTGCACATTCAGAAAACAGTGAGTAGTGTGGCAACATATATTTCCAATCTAGTTTACACAATTGTCTTACAGCACATGCGTTCCTTTTATTCCTGTGCATGCTCGTGTAACCTCTCTACGTGTTTACAAACAAATGTGAGAGCACAGTTCAGTTCTTTCGGAAAGCTTACAAAAGATAGTATATTTCACGCATTGCAGGCAGTGATGCAAACACTAAGAAAGCACACGAAAACATGTCCGTGCAGCGTTCCCACATCGCCGGTAGTGAATACAACAACCCTGCATATAACAGCAGTTTCTCAGCCCATACTGCAACTACAGCCACGCCCATTTTCATAGGTGCAAGGTTCCACTGAATAAACACTGTCCAGTGAGACATGTTAGAAACTACACAGAAAACATCCTTTGCATAAGTGAATCTCAGGGGTGGGTGAACAGTGTAAATCACCGTTCGCCCATCACTCAGATTTGCTTTCATCCTGGAATCTGGCATTGCATGTAATGTTCAAGGTCATAGTCTTTCACGCTCAGTTTGACTGCAGTAGTAATCAGAAGTAGTGCTGTGTCATAGTGCATCATCACGTGCTCACTCCTGATAGTGCAATACTACACAGCACTCCCACTGTATGGTAGTATTCATTCTGGCAAAATAATGAGTACCACAAGAATCGATGACCCTTTTGACAAAAAGCAGAGTCTTGCGACATGATCCATTCCCCAGATGTGAGAGAGAAATGTTGTTACTCGCAAATGTGATGGGAGACTGCTCACTCCACAAACGTGCGTGCTCCCTCAATCTTTCCTCAACTTTCTTATCTGTCGATGGAGGCAAAATGTTGAGGCCCGTGTGCTGTGCGATGTCAGTGCACGTTAAAGAACCCCAGGTGGTCGAAATTTCCGGAGCCCTCCACTACGGCGTCTCTCATAATCAGAACTGGTTTTGGGACGTAAAACCCCAAAAAACAACAACAACAACTTTCTTATCTGCAAGGCATAGCAAAACATACAGGAAAAATAGCTGTTTGACCCAGTCGGCCTCTTCATTTTTCAGTGATCTAGCAACCCACTAGTTATGGACCTGACAGGAAACAATGTCAACGTCACATCAGACGCAATCTCGGGCATCCCGCGGGCTCCTTGAACCAATCCGAGTGCTTTTTTGACTTGATTGGTTGATTGCTTTGGTGGAGGTTAATGTCCCAAAACCAGCTCTGATTATGAGAGACACCATAGTGGAGGGCTCCGGAAATTTCGACCACCTGGGGTTCTTTAACGTGCACCGACATCGCACAGCACACGGGCCTCATCATTTCGCCTCCATTCCAAGTGTTTTTTTTCAAGATCTTAGAAGGGAAGACCACTATACTCGGCGACAGCTTTTCTTGACATTGGAGCGAAGGCTACGGAGGCGGGGCCTCCGCACATTTGTGTTACTACGCAAGTAGTCCGGCAGCTTGCAGCCGATTTCAGTTCCAGTTTCGGTTTTCGCTTGCTCGCAGCGCTAGTGTGTTTAGCAAAATGTATGCATGCAAAATGGGAACGTCAGAGTTAAACTTTGATGAGAGTGCATACATGCAGCTAGTTACTGTGCTGTATATACACTGGTACATATAAAAGTTTCCGCTGTTCAGAACGTTTTCCCAGCATTATTCAGCCTTTATAACAGTGAAGTTTAGGTTCCGTGTTCAGCCCAGTATATAAGGGTACGCGCCACACGTGATCGAATGTTAACGTTTACAGTATTGAGCCCTGGTACAGGCGAAATGGAAGGCCGGTTGCGGCACGATTCTGCCACGGGCCTGTCTTGCTTCAGTTTTGCTGTATTCGGTTTACGCCCGCAAAGACTGTCAGCAATGATCGGCGCAGACTGCGCCTCAGTGTTCGAGAAGCCTCACAATTGCTGTAGATCGTTGTTAAGATTGCGCGCAAGACGCGAACAGTCAAGCTTTTTTCAGAGCGTGCGCGGCCACCAGTGATAAGGCTGGAAAGTTCGATGCGTGATGTATAAAATACGGCGCGTCCCAACGATGAGCAGCTTTTCCATGGCCGATGCTGTACTCGCCGCTATCAGCGCCTGTGTGCATTGCTGTAATCCGACTTTCCGTTTACCGGCCGACTGCTGCCTTCGTCAACATCATGACCCCGTGAAAATATAATAGCTATGCAAACTATGCAAGATGACGAACGTCTCCAAGCACACACCGCAGCAAAAATACGCAAATACCATGATACCACTGAATTGGAACATTTTAAGAGAGCTTACGCTTAATTGAATAGAGACTGATACAGATTTCTTTATCGAGCTTCGCTCGTCAAGCACCTTCATGTAGTGTGATGGCCACCGTTGTTTTTTGCCATCCCTGTGCATGCAGTATGTAACAGGTATTGTCTATAATACGAATTGTTATTGGTAGAAAAAAATAATGTATGCATAAAAACAGTTCATATCTTTTATTGTATCACAGGCATACGGGAAAATTCTCGAGGCCCGTGGATTTAGATTTAGGGGCACGTTAAAGAACCCCAGGTGGTCAAAATTTCCGGAGCCCTGCATTGCGACGTCTCTCATAATCATATCGTGGTTTCCGTACGTTAAACACCATGAATTATTATTAACATAACATTTTGCACTTGTGGCACAGAACGTGATAGCCGTAACCTTTTGCTTGCACTCCATGTCGACATGACATTAGGCACTTGTGACCAGAACATGATAACCATAACTTGTTGCTGGAACTCTGTCAACATAACATTTTTGCACTTGTGGCACTGAACGTGATGCCCATAACTCGTTGCTGGCATTGCTTGCCATAAGAACCATTTATAATAAACAAATCAAAACAGGTAAGAGTAGGAACACATTGATAACGAAGAATGAGATGGTAGAATACATTAGGAAATGAGTAAATGAAAAACAAAACAATGACAAGAAGCAGTATCACACTTTCAGGTCCCATTGAGACAGCAATGAAACAAGGCATCAAGCACTACCGGCATGAGATCACACAGAAAAATGAACACAATATTGAACACTTCAATCCTCAGCTAAGAAATGTGGTTTTCGCTGATGCAGCGTATAGTGTAAAAGTCCATGGCTGTGATCCATCATCACATCAGAGCCGCTGTGACAGTACAGCGCACAGTACACGGCCACTGACACAAAAAGCACAGGTTTGAGCCTGTCGCATGTCAATGGATCAGAAATGCCAGACGCCCGTGTACTTATGTTTCGGTGCATGTTAAACAACACCGGGTGGTCACAACTTGTGCAACCTTCTAGCACGGCATGTCACATAACCACATTGTTGTTTTGGCACACAATATCCCAACAATTATTATCACACCACGGCAACATGTAACCAGAACATACACGAAGTGCAACGAAACAGAGAAATCAGCAGATTAAATTAAAATTAAGTCAATAAGCAATAAAAAGTAACTAAATAGCAGTGACTGATGGACCTCAAAAGCAATATCACAGTTTCTGGTTAGGCACGCGTGCAATCTTTTGGTTGAAGCTTTGAAAAAGCACACATGGAGATGCTCATGGCAGTTCATCAATTCCGCTCATGTCAGAGCTGCACGACTCATCAGAAGTACTCGAATCTGTGCCCAAAGAAGTTATGAGACTCTCTGTTTGGCTGTCTATAATGCCATCCCGCTCCCATGTCTCATCCTCAAGCTTTATCACATGATAGCAGTCTCGGAACCAGTTCTGCGGGGTCACACCCGCGATTCCTTCCAGCAACAGCTTCTCGACTGAATCGATCTTGAAGTCAGTGTTCTTTGAAGCAACATAGCCTTTGACCTGGCTCCACACGAGCTCTATTGGATTGAGCTCACAGTGGTAAGGAGGCAAGCGCACAACCTCATGACTGGCAGCGCTGGCAAGTGTGTCAATCTGGTAAGCAAGAAACGTGCTTATTCTGCTTGACGAGCTGCAGCAGTTCGCTCTTCAGATAGTCATCCGAAAAAGGGATACTTTTCGATTTCAACCAGCACTGGATGTCGGCTTTTCTTGATGATGAACTTGGCACCTTTTCAACTTGAGCACTGTGATATGATGCATTATCCATCACAATCACACTGCGTGGCTTGATGTTCGGTAGCAACTGTTCAACAAACCATTTTTGAAAACGCGCAGCATCCATTTCTGCGTGGTAATCACCAGCGCCCTTCTTGGCACGAAAAACAAGGGCGGCTCCATCAACAAAGCCTTCCGCACTGCCAGCATGCAAAACAATCAGGCGTCCTCCTTTACCGCTTGGTGCACGGAGACCTGTTGAGAGGCCTTGACGAAATGCGTCTTGCCGGGACATCACTTTGGTGTCTGTCCATACGGTCTCCTTAGTGTGGCCAGCGTTTACCCAGGTCTCATCAAGGTAGTATATGGTCCTGTAAAAGAAAAGAAATCACTCGTATAGTTAAGAGCATACTTTAACTGGCAACAGCCCATTAATAAACCAGCGACCTTGATTCAAAGTTATGCCTCTGTTACAGCGCGAAGGATCCACTGACAAAACCCATGTGAATACATATAACAAAGATGAGCTGGCAAAACTTCCCCTGAGAAAGACTGAAGCGAATGTTTACAAAACATGTTTCAGGCTGCTCATAAAAGCTAATGCAACCACATCCCCAATCATGTGCACAGCATATTCGCCGAATAAAATTAGCTATTCTTTCCTTCAAGCCATTCAGATTCCTTGCTCCTACGCGGAAAGGCAGTAAATCTTCCCAAACAATGCGACCGGAAAATTCTGCAATAGCGAAACGATCAGTTACATCTTCGGCACAGATCATCGCATCCTCGGCTGATACTATTATCCACCGTACAAGCACAAGCACGAACAGCTACCTTATTTTACTGGGGAATTTCGCTGCGACTTAAGTTAGGATTGTGTATGACTTTCGATCACTCGCGTCAACAGCATACGTTTGGCGATCACTGATGCAAAGCATACCTTTCGTTTGCGCTCACCATTAGGTACACAAGCATGCTGACCATTCGCGTCTACACTTTTACCAACAAGCACGCGCTACGAAAGTTTGCAGTAATTAAAAGAACGCAACAACTTACCGCTGCTGCCTCCGCATTTCTCGGATTGTACGGAGGTACTTTCGACGCCAAGCAACGATGTCGTCTCGTTCGAGCAATGCGGAATTCCTTTTTCTCTTTCGGAAGAGGAACCCCAAGTCGTTCAGCATTCGTTGCATCATGCGAGTGCTGATCGTCGGCATGTCCATGTCAGTGTCGCTGATCACGTCGTTGCGTAGCTTCTCGGCCGTAGGCATTTCATTGCGCATGAAGTAGCCGTGCACTTTGCGCCGCAATGCTGCCAACGCAAACGTGTCGTAGCGCAGCAGCCTCGTCTTGGCGGTCATGCGCTTCCCAGCTTCGCCCGAGAACGAGATATCCAGTTTCTGACGCTCTGGAGAGGAAAGTGGGGCCCGCAGAGCTTCAGCCTTGATTCGTGTTACCGTTCGCATACTCACTCCGGTGAGTTCGGCGACAGTCCGGCACACAGAATTCGTCGACAGCTCGGGTTCACGGCGCCTTACTCCAGCGTAGACGTTGCAGATAACCTGCTTCGTTTGCTTGGAGACCCACTTCTTGTCACACTTAGCGTATAGCCTCCTCGGAGAACTAAAAGGAGAGTTCGCGGCCGCACACGGTACCGCCGGCACCGGGGACGCCATGTTTACTGCAAGAGCAAGCAGCAGACGCAGCAGGCGTGCGGAAAACGTGGTGCCGTCCAAGAAATAAAAAAGGGGAAAAAAAAACTAGGGCGCACGATAACATCTTTTCCATGGACAGCTTCCCATACTTGTTCAATCCTTATAATGAAGAACGTTTTATTTATCCGGGCCAAGTAGCCATTAGAATCAGAAAATGAAATAGGTACTATTTCCTGGCACGCGCGCATGCAGGCGATTCGGCTCTGTAGCTTCCACAGTGCTGTCAAGGAAAGCTGTCGCCGAGTAAAGTGTCTATTTATTTTCATCTCCAAATACAATTTCCAAAGACCTTTTCAAAGTTATTGCCTTGTGTTCGCAAACCTTCGACATGTATACCTGCTTCATGAATATAAAGACGAGGAGCACAATGGCAACAAGTTCGCAATGGTTTCCTGTTGCAAAACTGGAAAGGCAGGATTAGTAGGGCTCCATTGTATGGTGGTGTGCCAATGTACAGTTCGAGTTTAGGAAATTGTTTTGCATTTTCAGAAGCACTTGCAATGCCGCTGCGGGAAAATTTCTGTGCTCAACCTTCTACACGGGCGGAGTACAAAAAAATTCCACAACTACTGGCACGAGAAAGTTGTTCTTGCAGTGTCACTCATAAGAAAGAATGTACCAGATCACCGACAAGTCTAACATCAATGATCCTAATGTGTATGGCACACTTTTTTGTGTCCTGTATTTCCTTTATTCAATAAGCACAAGAGAAATGTGTTGGACAAGCTACGACGAGAGCAAGGCACAAGCTAGCTTTACGGTGTTCGCCATGGATGCCCGGCCGGGTTTTTTAGAGATAGTTGGTGGCATCAACTGATGCCATGCCTGCATTGCTATAGGCCGTTTGTGTCAGAACAAAGTTATCACTATAGGAAAAAGAATGAGAGTGGAAGAGAGAAAGATATTGTGGTTGTGCTAGTTAAGAGACACTATTTTCTGCAGCCCATGAGGAAGCACGGATCAGCTACTGGTGGAGGGATGAAAGAAACTGGAACAAGAAAGTCGTAGTGGAGGGCTCTGGAAACTTTTGACCACTGGGGCTTGTTAAAGGGGCCCTGAAACGGTTTTGACGATTTTGTGAAATCATGGTGATCCGGTAGAGCGAGTCATTAGGATCATTAGAGGACAGATTTCAGTGCTCTGCGTAAAGTGTGTAACTTACAATAAGGCTTTGAACACGTGCATCGCAAAAGATCGCAGCGGCTCATCGAAATGCGTTTTCAAACGCCCCCGCCTATGGAACGATGGAATGCGAGACCGCTGATTGGCCCCCTAACATGTGACGTGCACGTAATTTTCCCAATCTAAATGCAAGAACGTGCTACTACAACGTGCTCCTTCGTTTCAGCCAACGGTATCCTCGCGGCATCTGGCGGTGTACACACCAGTTGCCGGCGCTCTATTGCAGAGGCTAGCACTGCCGAGGCCGGGGAGCTTAGTGAAGATATCGGGGCGCTATGTAGCTGCGGAGGGCTCCGCAGGGCGGCGGACGAGGGAGGCGCAGTCATCGCTAGCGCGCACTCCGCAGCTGATCGAGTTGAGGAGGAACAGCAGTGGTAAGGAGGAAGGGAACAGAAATAAGCTCATAGCTGCCTTAGCGCATGGTGCTTCGCTTTATTTATGGCGTGAATGATTTAACAATTGTGTTGCCTAATCAGTGACGCAATGTCAAAAAAACGTTTCAGGGACCCTTTAATGTGCATGTAAGTCTAAATATGCAGGCCTTTAGAGTTTTGCCCCCATCGAAACGTGGCGATCGTGGCTTGGGTTGAACCTGGGTCATTCGATCTGCAGCGAAGTGCCCTAACCGCTAGAATACTGTGGTGGGTTATGGGGAAAGAGGTGGCGTCATTATTTTGCCTTCCCCCGCAGGGGCGTCAGCGCAAGCAGGCGTTTGGTGTGTAGCGACACCACGGAACCGAGCTAACGGGGGGGTTTCGACTCCCTCCCACGCCTAGCCGTGCGTGGCTGAGCCGTGTCCGGGGAAAAGGGGATCCTGGGGGTTGAGCCAATGCTGGGTGATTGGACCTTTAAGGCCCCCCAGTGGCGGCAACACACCCCTTTGGCCCGTGCTTCCTGTAGACGGCACCCCCGGACTGACCCACCCGGGGGAAATCGGCAGTCGCCTTTTCCTGTCTCTCTCCTCTCACATCTTCGCCTTTTTCTTCTACTTTACATCTTTCCTGTCTTCTCCTTTCTTCCATTTACTTCGAACTTTCATGGCGGCGAGGGTTAACCCGGTGTATTATATCCTACCTTGGGTATATATATTTGGTTATAGTGGCGGTGTATAGCTGGCGTATGTAGGTTTCTCAAAACCGGCAGCGTCCCCCTGTTGGGCTCGGTGGTGGGTGGCTACCACCGCCGCCGAATATTTAAGGCACTTTATGGACACTTCCTTTCCCCCCTTACCAGATCGCCGTCATAAAAGAGGGCGCACCGATGCATCGTTTGAATTTACATTCAGAAGCAATGCCCCATCATTTGTAAAGTACCACGTGATCCATAGCGAAGGAAACACTTCCGCGAGGAAACTTTCCCCATTTTTGATGTCCAAGATACTAACACAGAAACTCGGACCAACCTACAAGGCCTCAAAGATGTCTAGTGGAAATATACTTCTTGAATTAAAAGACAAAGAGCAAGTAGAAAAGCTTTCGGATATCACCAGTATCGGTGAAGTAGCGGTAAATATTTCACCCCATCGCTCACTGAACACGAGCCGGGGCGTCATCTCAGAGGAAGACTTCATGAATTTGAGTGATGAGGAACTCCTAGAGGGTTTCCAGGAGCAAGGCGTCACAAAAGTCCAGAGAATCGTCCTTCGACGAAACAATCAAGAAATTCCTACAAAGCATGTCATTCTCACATTTGCCGCCAGCACATTGCCCAGTTCCCTTGAGGCTGGCTACGTCAAGGTCAATGTCAGGCCGTATATTCCTAATCCCAGACGATGTTTCAAGTGTCAAAGGTTTGGCCATGCTTCTCCTTCTTGCAGAGGCAAAGCAACATGCGAAAAATGTAGCTCCAACGATCATGAATCCGATAAATGTAATTCTTCTCCACAGTGCACGAACTGCAAAGGTGACCACCCTGCTTACTCACGGTCATGTCCCGTCTGGAAAAAAGAAAAAGAAGTCATTGCAATCACAGTCAAAGAAAAAATATCTTTCTATGAAGCCAGAAAGCGCTTATCATTTTTGCCAAAACAAAGTTATGCCAATGTGGCGCATCACGGGGCAGCGCCACATAGGCCCCGGGAGCCTACAGGGTCTACTGGCAGTAGCCCTACAGTGGCTCCTCCCGCCCCCGTGGTGGCGGCAGCCAGTGCTGCCCCATCGCTTTCAAAGGCTCCGGAGATCGCGGTCTCGCAGGGCCTGAAAACAATTCGTCCACCAAGGCCTGAGGCACGTGCCTCAGCGTCGACCCCTCGGTCCTCCAGCGCTTCTGCAATGGAGGTCGATAGCGCCAAAACACCGGTGTCATTGACACCGAAGGACCAGCGCTCACTTGAGCGTGCAAAGAGGGATAAACTCCCAGTAACCGCTCCGAAAAAGGACAGGTAACCTAAGGGTTGCCGGTCAAATCAACAGTTGACGTTTGAAACTTATGTCACCTATAATCTATATTTTAGTATAAAGTATCATTTAAGCATCCTCACTTTTGTCCCATCATGGCTTTCATTATACAGTGGAACTGCAGAGGTCTACTAAACAACTTAGGTGACATAAAAGACATCATAAACAGTTTTTCCCCAGTTGCCTTTTGTTTGCAAGAAACAAATCTAGGCCCTCAAAACCAGAATATTTTAAAAGGATTTACCGTCTTTCGAAAAGACCGGGCAAACACTAGGCGACTGTGCGGAGGAGTTGCCGTTATTGTGAAAGGCGGCACCCCCGCCCGAGAAGTTAAACTCAACACTCCATTTGAAGCGGTTGCTGTCACCATGCTCTCTTTTAAAACGTTAACAGTTTGTTCAATATACATTCCACCCCATGAAAGTGTACATCGTAAAGAACTTGAAAAGCTCATTGAACAGCTACCAGACCCGTTCATACTTGTAGGCGATTTTAATGCTCATTGTACTCTTTGGGGAAGCGACAGGACTGACGAAAGAGGACAACTCATAGAAGATTTTATATTAACTAACAACATATGTCTTTTAAACTCGGGAGCACCTACTTACTTTTCACCTACATCACGAAATTTTAGCTGTCTTGATTTAGCTTTATGTTCACCTCCTCTTTTTATTGATTTTAACTGGGAAGTGTTGGACAATCCATATGGCAGTGACCACTTCCCTGCAATAATCAAACTGTCATCAACTTTACCCATCATCACCTGCAGGCCGCGTCGTTGGAAACTCCAACTGGCAGACTGGAAGCTTTTCGCTGAAACGGCCAATCTAGAAGAACACTTTTCATCCGATCTAGGCGTTGACGAAATGAATGAGAGAGTTACAAGGTGCATAATCGCGGCAGCTGAAAGAGCCATACCCCAATCTTCTGGACAACATAGGAAAAAGCTAAACCCGTGGTGAACAGATAAATGCACCCAAGCAAAAAAAGAACAGAATAAGGCCTGGGGCAATCTTTGTAGATACCCTACATACAGCAACCTAGTTACATTCAAACAGAAGAAAGCCCAGGCACGATACATCCGTAGACAAGCCGAAAAAGACTCTTGGAAGAAATATGTCTCCTCAATTAACAGCTCAGTCTCCTCCAAACGCATGTGGGAACAGGTTAAAAAATTCAAAGGGGATTGCTCATCCTACACAATTCCCTTACTCTCAAACCCTGGTATACAAACAACACTCGACGAACAAGCAAACATTCTGGGGGAACACTTCTACAAAGTATCAAGTTCAGCCAACTACACGGACACATTTTTAAACTACAAAAACTCTGCCGAAAAACAAAGATTACCAACAACAGGTGCGTCCAATGAGACATACAATGCTCCCCTCACGCTCCCAGAAGTAAACAGTGTACTCTCTGCTGGAAAGAAAACGGCAGTTGGTATGGACCGTATTCACTACGCCATGCTTGCCCACTTGTCACAAACATCTGTAAAATGCTTACTAAAATTCTTTAATAAGATCTGGGAAACTGGAGAAATGCCGAAGGCATGGAAAAACGCCGTAATCGTACCTTTTCTGAAATCTGGAAAACCACCAACATCCCCCAGCAGTTACCGCCCCATTGCCCTCACTAGCTGTTTGGCAAAGTCATACGAATGTGTTGTGAACACCAGGCTAACTTTCATCCTCGAAATCAAAAAGGCCTTAAACATACATCAATGCGGTTACAAAAAGGGTTGCTCTACAATTGATCACCTAGTCCGACTTGAACATGAAATACGGAATGCTTTTTTACACAAACAACATTGCCTAGCTGTCTTTTTCGATTTGGAAAAGGCATATGACACCATATGGAGATACGGTATTTTAAGGGACTTGGCAGACCTAGGGATTCGGGGCCGAATGCTGAAGTGCCTGTCTGATTTTATGTCCGATCGAACATTCCAGGTGCGCCTTGGTAGAGCTCTGTCGCGTGTATTCACCCAAGAAAACGGTGTGCCTCAGGGCTGTGCTTTAAGTACTACACTGTTTGTTGTCAAAATGAACTGTGTTAACAAAGTCATACCGTCTTCTATTATGCACTCTCTTTATGTTGATGACCTCCACATTGCTTTCCGCACATCTAACGTGACAACGTGTGAACGGCAGATTCAAATCACCCTAAACAAACAATATGGGCTAATAAAAACGGCTTCCGTTTCTCGTCCGAGAAAACTGTTGCCGTTGTGTTTTGTCAGAAGAGGGGCTTACAACCTGACCCAGTCCTGAAAATAAATGACATAGTACTGCCAGTTAAACAAGAACACAAGTTTTTAGGGGTCATATTCGATAAAAAATTAAATTTTCTTTCTCACATTAAGAATCTAAAGCTTAAAGCAAACAAGGCTCTCAATGTCCTGAAAGTCCTGTCCCGGAAGCGCTGGGGCTCTGACCGCAAATGCCTCCTTCATATTTATCGTTCTTTGGTACGTAGCAAATTGGACTACGGCTGCATAACATATGGTTCAGCCAGAAAATCATACCTTAAGCGGTTAGATCCCATTCATAACAAAGGACTACGCTTAGCAACCGGCGCCTATAGGACCTCACCCATTCCCAGTTTGTATTCCGAGTGCAACGAGCCGTCTTTAGACCACAGAAGAACTCAACTTATGTTGACATACGTGCTAAGAGTTCGCTCATCGCCAGACCACATTTGCCATAACATTGTCACACACTGCGAGAAACGACTACACTACATGAACAAACCAAATGCTATAAAACCACTCGTACTTAGATTTGAAGAAAAAATCCTTAGCTACAATGTCCCTACTGAAGCGCTTTCTGTCATGCAAAGACCAACCAGATTAGCACCTTGGAACGACTTCACAAAATTTCTAGATTTTTCATTAACGCATTTAAAAAAACAAGAGATGCCTCGTGAATTTATACTACAGGAATTTCACACAGTGAAAGACACATATGACACTTACACGGAATTTTACACCGATGGCTCGAAGACGTCGAGCTATGTCGGAAGCAGCGTGGTTGAAGGTACGTGGGAACACACAGTCAGACTGCCACAATTTGTATCGGTTTTTACTGCAGAGTGCTATGCGTTATGGATGGCAGTACAAAGGATCATAAGCACCCAATACGAAAGATCAGTCAATTATACAGATTCCTTGAGTGCACTTAAAGCCCTGAATATACAATCACAATACGAACCCATCATCGGCAATATTCTACACACGCTAACACATCTATGTGCAGGCCAGATTATTCGTTTCTGCTGGGTGCCAAGCCATGCTGGGATCCCCGGAAATGAAAAGGCAGATGAATGTGCAGCAACGGCAAAAATTATGAATACTTCAAAAATTAGTATACCTGCTAGGGATGGGGCCCAAGCTGTTTGCAAGGCACTCCTCTCAAACTGGCAACGGGAACGGAAACTGAAAGTTAACAACAAATTTCAACTTATTAAACCTGTCCTTGGCGAATGGAAGACATGCTACCATCAGGAACGTTTCATTGAAGTAATACTCTGTCGACTTCGCATAGGCCACACGCATATAACACATAATTACTTTTTGACGGAGGAGGAACAACCAACATGTGATAAATGCAATGAACCGCTAACAGTAATGCACATTTTAATCACATGTCCGCATCTTGAAATACTTAGGAAAAAGTACTTCCGAGTATTGTATAAGTCACACACCCCACTTCACCCGATGTTGCTGCTAGGAGAAGAGCCACTGGTATGTTTGACTGACGTGATAAACCTCTTTGACAAAGGAGGGTTTTTAAGTAACCTTTAACTACCACAGTGTATGCTCCATCTACAAAGGAAATCTTATCACCCCGTGTCTGGCGCAGCATAGCCGCAGCCGCTTTTGCGCCAATAAACCCAATTTAACTAACTAACTATTTTGCCTTCAGCTACACGTCTCCCCAGTCGCTGCACTTTCAATGCAGGAGGTAGCATTGAATTCTTGGAACAGAAAAAAAGGAAGAAAAAAAAACATGGAAGGAGCTGCAACGCAAGAAATATCCCATTGCAGTACACAAAAGAAAAGGAAGTAGAAAAACCTGTCACATGCCATTATGTCTCTCGAGTCACATAAAAAAAAAAAACCCCGCAGGGGCGTCTGCGCAAGCAGGCGTTTGGTGTGTAGCGACACCACGGACCCGAGCTAACGGGGGGGTTTCGACTCCCTCCACGCCTAGCCGTGCGTGGCTGAGCCGTGTCCGGAGAAAAGGGGATCCTGGGGGTTGAGCCGACGCCGGGTGATTGGACCTTTAAGGCCCCCCGGCAGAGGCAACACACCCCTTTGGCCCCGGCTTCACGTAGACGGCACCCTTGGGCTGACCCACCCAGGGGAAATCGGCAGTCGCCTTTTCCTATCTCTCTCTCCCCTCAACTTCTTCTTTCTCTCTCACTTTTCATCTGTCCTGTCTTCTCTTCTCTTCCACCTACTTCACTTTTCCAGGCGGCGAGGGTTAACCTTGTGTAGTTGCCCAACCTTGGGCAGGTATACTTGGTTATAGCGGCGATGTATGGCTGGCGACATCAAGTGATCTAACTTGTAGCGTCGTCCCCTTGTTGGGCTCGGTGGTGGGTGGCCACCATCGCCGCCGAATTCTACACATTATATGGCATATTCTTTTCCCCCGCTTCCTGATCGCCACCCGAAAAGGTGGCGCACCGATGAGACCCTCACTTCTGCCTTAACCAAAGAGCCATTCCCCAAATTCCATGTAATACACAGCCAACATCCAACAAAAACTGTCCGAACAATATCACCATTCCTCGTGTCAAAATCAATCACGGAGGCGATCGGACCAGGCTACAAAGCAACGAAAATGGAAAGTGGCGATCTCCTTCTGGAAGTTCGCGACAAGCCCCAGTATGAGAAATTGTCAAAACTTGTAGCTTTAGGGAACATCCCAGTGTCAGTGGGCCCACATAGATATCTCAACACAGTGCGCGGCGTCATCTCTGACGATGACCTTCTCGAACTCAGTGAGAGTGAACTCCTTGAAGGATGGCAAGACGAGAACGTTGTCAAAGTACAAAGGATCATGATAAGGCGAGACGACAAGCAAATTCCAACAAAGCACATAATTATAACATTCGGAACCAACAACCTCCCTGAATCTATCCAAACCGGCTATTGTAAACTTCGTGTAAGACCATACATACCAAATCCCCGTCGCTGTTTGAAGTGTCAGCGCTTTGGACATGGGTCGCAAAGCTGCAGAGGGCGAGCCACATGCGCCAAATGTGCATCCAAAGAGCACCTGTCCGACAGTTGCACCTCTGCCGCCCGATGCGCGAACTGTGAAGGGGACCACCCCGCCTACTCACGATCATGCCCCTCGTGGAAGAAAGAAAAGGAAATAGTAGAACTGAAAGTCAAATTCAACTTGTCGTTTCAAGAGGCTCGTAAGCGTTATACAACTCACCAGTCTAGTCCCTCCTTCGCCGATGTGACGCGCCGGGGCGCCGCGCCACATCCTCCGGCAGCCGAAAGAGTCACACGGAGTGTGACCGCGGCCACGCCATCAGCGTCCCCGGCTGGAGCAGCCTGCGCTGCTCCGCCCCCTGACCAACAAGGCCTGCAGACTCCCGAGTCTGCCGGACCCCGGGCCACTGCTCACGCAGTTAGGTCCGGAACTCCCGTGAACGTGCCTGCCAAACAGGCGCCATCCACCACCTCAGAAGAGGTGATGGACACAAGTCACACTCCTCCGGCGCCTCAGACGCCGAAGGAAAAGCGCAGCTCCTCGGAGCGCGCCAAAAAAGAGAAACCCCGCATTACAGCGCCCCCAAAGGGTCCTGTAACTTAAGGTAACACTTTTGTACACACAGCACCAAACTACATTAAAATGGATACACAAATCCTACCCCCGCAGGGGCGTCTGCGCAAGCAGGCGTTTGGTGTGTGGCGACACCACGGACCCGAGCCAATGGGGGGGTTTCGACCCCCTCCCACGTGTCGCCGTGCGTGGCTTAGCCGTGTGCGGGGAAAAGGGGATCCTGGGGGTTGAGCCGACGCCGGGTGATTGGACCTTTAAGGCCCCCCGGAAGAGGCAACACACCCCTTTGGCCCCGGCTTCACGTAGACGGCACCCCCGGATTGACCCGCCCGGGGGAAATCGGCAGTCGCCTTTTCCTGTCTCTTTCTCCACATCTTCGTCTTTTCTCCTACTTTACATCTTTCCTGTCCTCTACTCTTTTCCATTTACTTCCACTTTTCCTGGCGGCAAGGGTTAACCCTGTTGAAATGACTACCCTTAGTCAGGACTATAGGGTTATAGTGGCGATGTATGGCTAACGTTTGTATACGTTCCCTCGTTGGGCTCGATGGTGGGTGGCCAGCATAGCTGCCGAATATTAATCTGTTCTCATGGAATCAAGCAAAACACTCTCCCGAAATGATCGGTCCCGTAAAAGGGGCCGCACCGAAGCAACTAAAGAATTTTGCACCAGAGAAAATGAGTTCACAAAGTTTTTTTTGTAACATCCCTGACAAAGACCAAAATACAAGACATGTCACCCTTCCCCATCGCCAAAGCAATTCAACAATGTATTGGCAGCAATTACAAAGCCAAAAAAATGAATTCCGGAGATCTCCTGTTAGAAGTTGAAAATAAGGAACAGAGTCAAGAAATTAGAAAGCTCGTAAAAATAGGAACACATGACATCGCTGTGAGTGCCCACTGGTCTCTGAACAACACGCGAGGTGTCATATCTGACCAGGAACTACTAAAGTGCACTGACGCAGAAATTGAGGAGGCCCTAGCAGATCAAGGCGTACTTGCCGCACGAGCCATAATCATTCGACGAGACAACAAAGAAATACGGACAAAGAATGTCATATTGACCTTTTCTAGCACGACTCTACCGACAGCCGTCAAGGCAGCTTACCTGTATCTTCGCGTCAGGCCGTACATACCCAACCCTCGCCGGTGCTTCAAATGCCAGAGGTATGGGCATGGATCACAGTCATGCCGCGGAAACCCAACTTGCGCAAAGTGTGGCCAGAACGAGCACGATGAGGGCGAATGCATGAATCCATTGCAATGTGTCAACTGCAAGGGCGTCCACGCGGCATACTCACGCTCCTGTCCTGAATGGAAAAAGGAAAAGGAAATAATCACAATTAAGACAAAAGAAAATATACCATACCATGAAGCTCGCAAACGCGTTGAATTTGCCCAAAGGGGCACCTACATGCAAGCGGTGCAGAGGGGGCAGGCACCGTCGACGGTCTCTGTGGGCACACAGGTCGAACTTAAAGATCTGGTGGCCGCAGTCCGTCCCTCAAAGGAAAACAAAGAAGGGACACCAAGTGCCTCTTCCCACAGAGGTCCAAAAACCTCGACTGCTGTTGGCAGCAGCCAACACAGTGTCGAGGTAACACAGGCCTCAATGACGGTGCTGAGGAGCCAGCCTCTAAGTAAGAGGGTGGCAACCTCACAAAGCACTGATAGTAAAGAGCACCCTGGTGGTGCCGATTCAATGGACGTATGTCCATCGGACACAGAAGGCATGGGAGACCCTGCCTCCCTTGCTAGGCCCCCCCGGCAGCCAGTCATTCCTCCCTGCGGAAGAGGAAAGGGGGGTCGAAATGTAGTTTCGGCCCCAAACAAAAAGTAATTGTATAGGGGAAAGGAAAATGTTTAGTTCTTTTATTTCTCTTAGTTATCCTTTCTCTCACTCTTAAATACATTTTATCACATCATGGCGTACATTATACATTGGAATAGCAGAGGCCTGATGTGCAACTTGGGCGACATTAAAGACATCCTAAGGAAATTCTCACCTGTAGCCTTGTGTCTACAGGAGACCAATTTAGGTCCGAAGAACACCAACATACTAAAAGGATACACTGTTATACGTCGCGACCGCGAGCAAGCTAACCGGCTCTCGGGCGGCGTTGCCATTGTTGTCCAAAGCGGTATCGCAACCAGAGCAATAACTATAAATAGCCCTCTTGAAGCCGCTGCTGCCACCATCGTATCCCACAAAACTATCACGGTGTGTTCCATCTACATCCCACCACATACGTCATTTACCGTAAAAGACTTAGAATTTATTGTTGAACAGCTACCAGAACCCTTTTTAATAGCAGGTGATTTTAACGCGCACAACACCCTTTGGGGAAGTGTAAAGACTGACGCTAGAGGACAAGTACTTGAGGATTTTATTCTTACTAACAATGTGTGTATTTTAAATTCCGGTGCAGCTACATACTGCTCTCCAAGCACCGGCGCTATGAGCTGTTTAGATTTGGCGCTGTGTTCCAGCTCATTATTTGTTGATTTTACTTGGGAAGTAATTGACAACCCTTATGGTAGCGACCATTTGCCAGCTATCGTAAAACTAATCTCCCCACTTCCAACCCTACTTTCTCGGCCACCACGGTGGAAGCTACACCTTGCTAACTGGCCTTTATTTACCGAACATGCAAATCTTCAGAACGAGTTTTCCGACGAACTAACCATAGATGAGATAAACGACAGATTCACGGCATGCATAATCTCAGCAGCAGAGAAAGCTATTCCCCAGTCTACAGGACTGGTAGGAAAACACCTGAAGCCCTGGTGGACGAGCGAGTGCGCAACCGCAAAAAAGTTACAGAATAAGGCATGGTGTATTTTCCGGAGATACCCCACACACGACAACCTCCTTATATTCAAGCGGGCGAAAGCCAAAGCGAGGTATATCCGTAGGCTTGCAGAAAAAAGATCCTGGCAAAAATACATATCGAAAATTAATAGCTCAACCACATCTAAGGAAATGTGGGATCAAGTCCGAAAATTCAGTGGCGACTATTCTGCATATACAATACCTATTCTGTCAGACCCAGGCACACAGACTTCCTTACAGGAACAAGCGGACATTCTAGGTCAACATTTTTACACCATATCAAGCTCAGCAAATTACACACAATCATTTTTGAAGTACAGAGAGTCAGCTGAAAAACACAAACTACCAAAAACTGGCGGTCGAGACAAACCGTATAATAGACCTCTAACCCTTCATGAGCTTAACCGTGTGCTTTCGGCGGGGAAGAAGACAGCGCCTGGTCCGGACAGAATCCACTACGCAATGTTAGCCCACCTGTCGCAGGCCGCCGTAGAAGCATTACTTTCGTTTTTTAATATGATATGGGAAACAGGGAAAATGCCCGCCAAATGGAAAACTGCCATTATAGTACCATTTTTAAAAGCTGGTAAACCACCTACGTCAGCGGGTAGCTATAGGCCCATAGCGCTCACAAGCTGCATGGCGAAATTATATGAGAATATAATTAATACTAGACTAACATACATCCTTGAAGTAGAGAATCTGCTGGACTACCACCAATGTGGTTACAGGAAAGGTCACTCAACGACTGATCACCTTGCGCGCCTCGAACAGACAATACGTGACACATTTTTAAATAGACAATACTGCTTAGCGGTCTTTTTCGACTTGGAGAAGGCCTACGACACGACATGGAGATATGGCATACTGAGAGACTTGGCAGATCTAGGAATACGTGGCAGAATGCTCCAGTGTCTATCCGATTTTCTGTCAGACCGAAGCTTCCAGGTGCGGCTGGGCTCTGCTCTTTCGCGTACTTTCGAGCAGGAAAATGGGGTGCCCCAGGGTTGTATTCTCAGCACTACACTTTTTATAATAAAGATAAATTCAATAAATAGCGTTATCCCGACATCCATCATGCATTCTCTGTATGTTGACGACGTTCAAGTAGCATGCCGTGGTTCAAATATATCGATGTGTGAACGACAGCTTCAACTCGCCATTAACAACCTCACCAAATGGGCCGATCAAAATGGTTTTCGTTTTTCAACAAAAAAAAAACGGTCGCCGTTCTTTTTTCGCAGAAGCGTGGATTGCATCCAGACCCCGTCCTTAAACTAAATGATAATTTATTGCCTGTTAAAAGGGAACACAAGTTTCTTGGGGTGGTTTTTGATAGCAAATTAAACTTCGTATCTCATATAAACAGCATCAAGAAAACAGCAAACAAGAGGCTTAATATCATGAAAGTTCTATCCAAAAAACACTGGGGTGCTGACAGAATCTGTCTTTTACGTATGTACCGCTCAATCGTGCGCAGTATACTTGACTATGGCTGCGTAATTTACGGCTCGGCAAGGCAATCTTACATGAAACGTCTTGAACCCATTCACAACCACGCGTTACGCCTGGCAACTGGTGCCTATAGGACCTCACCCATCGATAGTTTGCACGTTGAAACTGACGAGCCTTGCCTCAAACATCGAAGAGCCCCGCTTACAATGTCCTATGTCATAAGAACTCGAGCGAAGCCGAATCACATATGCCACACCCTTGTTTCTCACATCAGTAACGGAACACATTACAACAACAGACCGCACACGATACGACCGCTCCTGCTCCGTTTTGAAGAAATATGCCTAGAATATGAGATACCAAACGAGGCACTGAACGTCGTTCAAACACCAGGTAGGCTGGCTCCATGGTTGGACACCTCCCATTTCTGTGACTATGCCCTTACCTATTTCAAAAAGAGTGAAACACCACACGAACACCTTCTGCAGGATTTCTTAGCTGTGCAAGAAAACTACAACGACCACACTGAATTCTACACTGACGGTTCAAAAACACAAGAACACACTGGAAGCGCCGTCATATCGAAACACTCAGAGTTGAGCATCAGGCTCCCCCAATTTGTATCTATTTTTACAGCTGAGGTATATGCTTTGTTAAAGGCTGTAGAAGAAATAATTTCTGCGGATCTCAAAAAGGCTGTTGTCTAAACAGACTCTTTAAGCACATTAAGAGCCTTAAATTCCAAAGCAGAAGGCGAACCATTACTCGGGGACATTTTGCTCATGCTCCAAAGAGCCGAGGAAAAGCACAAAGTAATCCGTCTCGTATGGGTACCGAGTCACATCGGCATCCAAGGAAACGAAGAGGCAGACAAGGTAGCAGCCAGGGCCATACACAACACAGTAGCAACCATAAGTATACCGTTCAGAGACTGTTTTAATCTATGTCGTACAGCCGTGAGGGCGAAATGGCAGCACGAATGGGGGGATAAAGTGCATAACAAGCTACAAACTATCAAGCCTGTTTTAAGTGAGTGGAAGTCATGCTGCCATCAAGAGCGTTTTGTAGAAGTTATCCTATGTCGCCTCCGTATAGGACACACTCATCTGACCCATAACTATTTACTACGAGGAGAAGAGCAACCACAACGCGAACACTGTGAGGAACCCCTCACCGTGAATCACATTTTAATAACATGTCCAACTTTTGAAAAGGAAAGACAGAAATTTTTTCATATGTTCTACAAAACACTGACACCACTTCATCCACGTTTAATGCTGTCGGAGCACGGACTGACTTCCATCGAAGACCTCTTTAGGTTTCTTGACGCCACAAAACTTGTGAACAAACTGTAAACGAAGATCATATTTTAGGATTTCATCAATTTTTACTTCTCTATGAAACTACCGATCGTCTGGCGCATCATAGCCATTGCTGCTTTTGCGCCATAAAAACCAACATAACTAACTAACTAACTAACTAACAAATCCTACAGTGGAACGTCAGAGGACTGCTCAGAAACCTTGACGATGTCCAAGAACTATTACACGAACATTCACCTAAAGTGCTGTGTGTACAAGAAACACACTTGAAACACAAACACACAAACTTCCTACGCAACTACGTCATTCTTCGAAAGGACCGAGATGATGCTATGGCATCATCCGGGGGTGTAGCTATTATAGTTAATAAATCAGTAGCATGTACACATTTGCCACTACAAACACCCCTGGAGGCAGTGGCTGCTCGAGTAGTTCTTTTAGATAAACTCGTCACCATTTGCTCCCTATACATACCACCGCACCACCACTTACAAAAGCAAGAATTACAGTCCTTGGTGGATGAACTGCCGGAACCTTATCTTGTCCTTGGGGACTTCAATGCGCATAGTGGTCTATGGGGTGATTCTCGCTGTGATGCGCGAGGCCGCCTGATTGAACAGTTCCTCTTCTCTTCCGGCTCGTGCCTGTTGAATCGGAAAGAGCCAACATACTACAATCTCGCCAACAACACCTACTCATCCATAGACCTCAGCATTACATCTCCATCCCTTCTTCCTCTGCTTAATTGGAAAGTTATTGGGAATCCCTACGGAAGTGATCACTTCCCAATAGTTCTAGGCGCACCGATAACGAATCAATGTCCTCCACAGGTCCCCAGATGGAAGACAGATAGAGCCGATTGGGACGAGTTTCGAAAACTCTCCCTCTTAAGTTGGACTGACATATCTGCATTAAGCACAGAAGCTGCTGTGGACTACTTCACTGCTTTTTTGATTGATGCTGCAACCAAATGCATCCCACAAACAAACGGAATGTCCGGCAAACGACGTGTACCATGGTGGAATAATGATTGTCGAAACGCGCGCAAGAAACAAAACAAAGCATGGAGGTTACTCCGGGACTCGCCGACAGCCGAGAATCTCGAGAATTTTAAGAACATAAAGTCTCAAGGAAGAAGAACACGCCGACAAGCGAGACGGGAAAGTTGGCAGAAGTTTTTGTCAGGCATCACTACATATACGCAAGAAGGTAAAGTCTGGAACAAGGTCAGTAGGATAGTAGGAAGAGAAACCCATGCACTCCCTCTGGTAAACACACAAGGTGATAGCTTAGATGACCAGGCGAACTGCCTGGGCGCACACTTCGAGCAGGTGTCTAGCTCGTTGCACTATTTTGAAGCCTTCCAACGCTATAAAAGCAGAATAGAAAAACAAAAACTAGAGCGCAAATGAACAAAATACGAAGCATACAATGAACCTTTTTGTTTACCTGAGCTTCAGGCATCCCTTAGCTGCAGTAATAAATCTGCCCCGGGTTCTGACCGTGTAGTATATGAAATGTTAAAAAACCTACCCCTCAAAACGCAAAACGCACTACTTTCCCTGTACAATGCTGTCTGGTTTTCCGGCGAGATCCCCTCTGCCTGGAAGGAAGCGATTATTATTCCTATCCTAAAACAGGGCAAGGACCCATCCTCTGTTTCAAGCTACAGGCCCATAGCCCTGACTAGTATTTGCAAGGTTTTCGAAAAAATGATCAACAGGCGACTTCTACACTTCCTCGAGACGAACCATCTACTTGATCCATACCAGTGTGGATTTCGAGAAGGTAGATCCACCACAGATCATCTATTACGTATCGAGGCACAAATACGTGACGCATTCGTGCACAATCAATTCTTTCTCTCCGTCTTCCTCGATATGGAAAAGGCATACGACACAACATGGCGTTTTGGAATATTAAGGGACCTTTCCGACCTAGGTGTACGTGGTAGAATGCTGGATATAATAGAGAGTTATTTGTCGGACCGTAACTTCCGTGTCCGAGTAGGAAACGCCCTATCACACATGTTTCTGCAAGAAACTGGAGTACCACAGGGTGGTGTCCTTAGCTGTACGCTGTTCATTATCAAAATTAACTCCTTACGTCTATGCATCCCACGAAGTATGTTTTATTGCACATATGTCGACGATGTGCAAGTCGGTTTTAAATCATGCAATCTTGCAACGTGTGAGCGGCAGATCCAGCTAGGTCTGAACAAAATCTCTAAATGGGCAGATCAGAATGGCTTTAGTTTTAATCCCCATAAGAGCACCTGCGTCCTGTTCTCTCGCAAGCGAGGCCTTCATCCTGACCCAAACATCGAGCTGCATGGTCAACATCTCTCCGTGAAAACGGAGCACAAATTCTTAGGCCTAATCCTGGATAGTAAGTTAACGTTCATATCACACATCAAGTATTTAAAAAACAAATGCATAAAAACAACGAACGTTCTAAAAGTTTTGTCACACACTATGTGGGGCAGTGACAGGAAGTGTCTTATGGACCTGTATCGAAGCCTCATACGCACTCGCTTAGACTACGGGGCAATAATCTATCAATCTGCAACGCCTAGCGCCTTAAAGATGCTTGACCCCCTCCACCATCTGGGCATCCGCCTATCTACTGGTGCCTTTCGCACTAGCCCCGTAGAAAGCCTCTACGTCGAATCGAATGAGTGGTCGCTTCAATTGCAGAGATCCTACTTATCCTTCATATATTTTCTCAAGGTGAACGCAAACGACGAACACCCTTCACACTCCACAATCAATGATTTGTCCGCATCTGCCCTGTTTCACAACCGTCCCTCGGTGCGTGAGCCCTACGCACTTCGTGTGAGGGGCCTAGCCGAGGAAATGGGTGTGCCACTTCTTGAACAACCTGTGATGGCCCCCGTTGCGAATATCCCGCCCTGGCAATGGCAATCCATAGACTGTGATATTTCCTTCGTGGAAATTTCTAAACACGCCCCTCTTGCACATATTCGTATGCACTTCCTTGAACTGCAGCACAAGTACACATGTCCTGAATTCTTTACGGATGCCTCGAAGTCTCACACTTCCGTGTCATACGCAGCCGTCGGTCCATCTTTTTCAGATGTGGGCGTTCTGCACAAAAATACAAGCATCTTCACAGCAGAAGCATATGCGATACTTGCAGCTGTCAAACACATTAAACAACTAAAAATCCAGAAGGCAGTTATATACACTGATTCCCTTAGTGTGGTAAAAGCTTTAAAAACAATGAAAAAACACAGAAATCCTGTCCTTGTCTCACTATACACAACCCTGTGCACAATTTACAAGCTGAGACAGCATGTCATAGTGTGCTGGGTGCCAGGGCACCGCGAGATCCAAGGAAACGTGTTGGCGGACCAGTTAGCTGTAACCGCGCACGATAGCACTGCCAATTCAACCATAGCTGTCCCTGCACTTGATTTGAAACCCTCGTTGAAACGAAAGCTCAGGGATTATTGGCAACGGCTATGGGACAATCAAACACAAAATAAACTCCACCTCATAAAGCCACATCTCGGGAATTGGCCGCCAGTATGTAGGTCACGCTACACACAAGTAACACTTACCAGGCTTCAAATAGGACACACACCACACATGCATATCTCCTGTCCGGCGGTGATCAACCCAGCTGTGAGAGATGTGGAGAGCCACTTACAGTTCTCCACATCCTCGTCCAGTGCAACGAGCTACATGAACTCACAAAGAAACACTTTTTAATACCCTACCGACAGCAGCTTCCACTACATCCTATCATGTTCTTCGGTAGGGATGAGCATTTTAGACATAAGTCATTGTTAGCGTTTTTAAAAGATCTACACAGTTCTCACCCCATCTTCCGAGGTGATCCGTAGCACGACCTCTGTACAGAGGTCGTTGCTGCAGTGGCCACATAGACACCAATCTTTTACTACCATGAGCATTTACATTCGCTGTTAGTTACACATTTCATGTCACCCCCATTATTTTAATGCTAATATGTTTTACCCGCCCTTGGGCGCGGAATTTTAAGGCCCTTATACAGCCACCTACCATAATCATTGTCCACATCTATTCACTACCTGGCGCTCTTTGGCCATCAAATGGCCCTTGCGCCATTAAACACCACTCATCATCATCATCACATAAAAAAAAACTAGCTGCAGCTGTCAAGACCGCGTGAATCCTCATAAAACCATTTTTCAGTAGATGCAGAAGTAATTGAGCAATTGGAGCCTCATGAGTGGGCCTTTATAACTGCAGAAAAACAAAATTGCAAAAGAAAACAGTCCCAAAAGCCACAAGGCAAGTGGGCCATCTTGAACTGATATAGCAAATTAAAGAAAAGGGAGAAGGGGGAAATGACGAAGGGCTGCACATATCATACAAAGATTGCAAATAGTGTGAATCTAGAGGCATGCAAATGTGACAATGCGTCTTGCATTGTGCCGTCATCAGATTGGACGTTACATTAGAAAGAAAAAAGAAAACGCAAAATAAATGATGCAATATACTGCATGAGGGATAAAAAAAATAACGCTTTCTTCGCAAGACTCACTAATCACCACAACAACCCACAGCGCATGTGAAACAGTAAGCACACGGCAGCCGGCGAAAAATGAACAGAAGTGCACCTCGTGGTGGGCGGAGCAACCAGAGAAAAACGAAACGTGCGTGAGCTGGCTGGGGGGACTGTGGGTAGCCCAAAGAGGAAAGTCGAAGAGGCCCAGTGTATATTAGCATTTATACAGTCAGCCTACGGTCTGCCACTAATGGCAAGTAAAACTGCAGAGTTGATGCAAATAGAGTGACATAGTTTTATGCAGCACTTGCTACACATATTACATGCTAATACAACAACCATTTCACTGTAAAAGTTGTGAGAGCTTTACGATGACATACTTGTGCAGCATTTCCTGCCGGTAACGAAATGGGGCAACTTTATTATTATTTTATCCTGCTCTGACATATGAAATTCATTATGGTGAGAAGACTGTGTGTGTGTGTGTGTGTGTGTGTGTGTGTGTGTGTGTGTGTGTGTGTGTGTGTGTGTGTGTGCGTGCGTGCGTGTGTGTGTGTATATATATATGAAAATATTGCCAACATCTTTTCAAATATCAGAGGTGCCAAAGTAAGTGGTGCCATCACGCATTACTAAATAGCAATATGAACAAGCAGATACTGACATGTTTTTCAATGCCTTTCACCTGCAGCACCCTCCATGAAAGCACTGAACCCCATATGCAGGTGGAAGAGCCCCTCCACACTGAACGGAAGTTCATTGTGTTTGAGAGCTGCCTGCGAGAACTGCTGTCGAAGTGCAAAGTCTGTGGCTTGCCAGTGGAGAACCTGAGCCTCAGCATAACAGGCACTCTGCTTGCTGTCGAAGGAGTTTGTAAGAAGGAGCACAGGCTTCAATGGAGGAGCCAGCCACTCATTCAAGGCAGCGGAGATGGCGCAGGCAACTTTCTCTGGGCTGCAGGCATGCTCTACTCAGGCTGCATGGTGGCAGCAATCCGGTGCCTGAATTCCATCGGTGTGCAGACCATCACAGAGCGCACCTTTTACAACTATCACAGGGCCTCCTTGCTGCCTGCAATAGACAAGGTTGAATTATTCTCCAATATTTACTGTATAAATAAGTGTGATTTGTGCACCTAATAGGCAGTGCATATCTGAAGGCTTGTAATGACCTTGCATGATTAGAAAATGTGATAAAGTAATCAACATCATTCTGCAGGGTGGATTAAAATTTTACAGAGATGAGTGTTACCTTTATATTACACATTTCTGACTGTGCCACTAAAATAAAAAAATAAAAAACTGCTTAATAATACCTGTACGTAACTGGCCCATCTAACTGTTACACTTGTGGTAGAAAGAAATGGTGTAACATTGGTAAATGCCATTTTAATGTAGAACCAGTCATTTGTTTACCACCCTAGTTTGAAAAACAGTTTTGTTCTACTCTTTTTTTTTACGTTGTCATCATGTATATAACCATGAACTAATTGAGTTTGAGTAGGCAGGTAATGTTGAAAGTGGCAAAGATCTAGTGCCTGCCATTTGTAGGCATGGACTGCTCTAGCCGTCGTGTTGTGAAACACTAAAAGGAGCTTTGTATGCACTTTTCTGTACAGCTCTACCTCCAGAGGCAAGCAGAGATGGTGAAGGACCTTGCTGACTCGCAAATCGACCTGGCGGGTGACGGGCGTTGTGACTCTCCAGGCTACAGCACAAAGTACATGACTTACAGTGTGCTTGCTATGCAGAACGGCTGCATCTTGCACACTGAGCAAGTGCAAGTCGGAGAGGTAAGCACACAGTACTACTAGGAAATAATGCGCATATTGCTTATATAATAATTACATCGTTCACGTTTTTCCTTGCAGTCACCTGAAGTCCCTAACAGCGTCTCCATGGAAAAAGAAGGCCTCGCCAAGTGCTTGACCGCTGTTGAAGAGCTAGGCGTCAACATACGCTCACTCACCACAGGTGCCCATTTGATTGTACAAACATGCTTGAAAATTCCTGCATCGCAGCTGATATACTAGCATTCAGTTTTTAGAACCAAATTACACATACAGAGCCTTGATCTTACTTCTGTCTTATAATGATCCTGTAATTGTGAAACTATAGACAATGGAGCTTCAGAACATTTTCAACCAACTTAGCGTAGTAGCGCACCTTTAATAATTTGTAATGAGTACTAATGCATTCTAAGCTGCCCAGAATGCCATTGCTTAAATCAGTGGCTAATTGGTAGGTAAAATGGTTGTGCAGCACCACAGTTGTGATTGCCCTTCTTGGTATGCCAGTTGAAGGGTACAACTAAAACGGTCAGCATAGGAAAATGCAAATGCACGAATATTTAAGTCAGCTTTTCTTTCCATGTGCTACTGCAAACAATAGTCACAAGCGAAGAAGTGTTTTACTATGTGCTGTGCAAATAGTTGTGGAGTAATCACTACAGTCTTGTGTTCCTATCTCCTAGATAGGGCACATTTATAACATCAATGACATAACCTGTTTTTCACCAGACAGGGCAGCAGCATGTCTCGTATTATGCAAAGTAATTATACACAGAATGATGCAGGTCAGAAGCAGCGTTGCATGATGTGTGCATAGTAACATTTCTGCGGGAACACTGCCTGCATAGCTTCCATGGCTTCGCCTCCTATGTTGACATGTACAGTTGCAACTTTTAAACATTGGAGCACGATGACAAAGATGAGACACGCCCTAAAAACATACACAAACAGCGCACTCCAACCATATGTTTCAAGTTCAAGATCATGCCATGTTCTTCCTTTGTTTACTGCCTGTTTCAGAGCTTTTAAAGTCCCCGCAGGGGCGTCTGCTTCTGCAGGCGTTTGGTGTGTGGCGACACCACGGACCCGAGCCAACGGGGGGGTTTCGACCCCCCCCCACGTGTCGCCGTGAGTGGCTTAGCCGTGTCCGGGGAAAAGGGGATCCTGGGGGTTGAGCCGACGCCGGGTGATTGGACCTTTAAGGCCCCCCGGAAGCGGCAACACACCCCTTTGGCCTCAGCTTCCCGTAGACGGCACCCCTGGGCTGACCCACCCAGGGGAAATCGGCAGTCGCCCTTTCCTGTCCTCCTCTTCAATCTTCGTCTTTCTCTCTCACTTTCAAGCTTTCCTGTCTTCTTATCATTTCCTTTTACTTCCGATTTTCTGGGCGGCAAGGGTTAACCTTGTGTATGTGCTCTCCCTTGGGCACGTTATATTGGGTTATAGGAGCTATGTATAGCTGGCGTCTGCATGTGCTAGTATGTATACACTGTAGCGTCCCCTTGTTGGGCTCGGTGGTGGGTGGCTACCATAGCTGCTGAATTAACAAATATTTGATGGGTACTCATTTTCCTCCCCTCCCTGATCGCTCTATGAAAAGAGGGCGCACCGAAGTGACACCAGACTTTCGAGCACCACACATAGACAACTTTACCCGGTATCATGTCATCCACAGTGAAGATACTGACAAGCCAGCAAGAGGCATCTCCCCTTTTCTGGTGGCTAAATGCCTTGAACAAACCCTTGGACTAGGATATAAAGTAACTAAAATGGCAAGCGGGGACCTCCTCCTCGAAATTTTCAGCAAAGCCCAACATGATAAACTTTCAAGCCTTCAAACTTTTGGAGACACTCCAATAACTGTAACTGAACATAAATCGATGAACACAGTCCGCGGTGTAGTCAGTGATGATGACCTGATCGCCCTTACCGAAGCCGAACTACTGGACGGCTGGAAGGAACAAAATGTCATTGATGTAAAGAGAATTAAGATCCGTAGAGATGACAAGGAAATCTCCACAAGCACCTCATCCTTACTTTTGGCTCGAGCAGGCTTCCAGAACACATTGAAACAGGGTACATGAAAATTCGTGTCCGTGCCTACATCCCAAACCCCAGACGATGCTTCAGATGTCAGAAGTATGGCCATGGATCTTTGAGCTGCCGAGGGCGACCAACCTGTGCCAAATGTGCCGATCATGACCATGCTGCCGATGACTGCAACAACACACCCCACTGCGCTAATTGTGACGGTGGGCATGCCTCTTACTCTCGATCTTGCCCTGCATGGAAAAAGGAAAAGGAAATTATAGCACAGAAAATTAAAGAAAATATCTCTTTTAAGGAAGCTAGAAAACGTTTTTCAATTGTGCATTACGCTTCTTACTCTGATGTGACACGCCAGGGGGCAGTGTCGCAACAGACTCTGGCTACCGCTCAAACCCCACACAGGGGTTCAGCGGAGGTGCAACCAGCCCCCATGGCGGGTGCGGCTGTTGCTGCCCTGCCATCAACTAAGGGCCAGCGGCCTAACAGCCCAGCGGTCCAAGCGGCCCCGCCTCGCGAGGTGAGGTCGCAACTTCGTCCAACGCCGCGCATATCGCGACGATCCAGTGCTTCCCAGGAAGCAATGGATACCACTGTGGCCACATCGACACCGTTGGTGTCGAAGGATCGGCGCAGCTCTCTTGAGCGAGCCGCAAAAGAAAAGCAACGAGTCAAGGCTCCAGAAAATGGACCTTGACTTAATAATTTCGTATACAGAGTGCTTTCCCCCTCTTCCCTGAAATGGCGACGCAGATACTCCAGTGGAATGCTAGAGGCCTTCTGCATAATCTAGATGATGTGAAAGAATTAATTACTAAGTTTAACCCGAAAGTACTCTGTATTCAGGAGACACACCTAAAACAACGAAATAGTAACTTCTTAAATCAATATGTAGTATATCGCAAAGATCGTGCTGACGACCTTGCCTCATCAGGTGGGGTTGCTATAATAGCAGTAAGGTCCGTAGCGAGCCAGCAGCTACAGCTTAGAACTACCCTCGAGGCAGTGGCCATCCGTGCCATCATGCTTAATAAGCTGACGACTATGGTCCATTTATATTCCTCCTGGTCAAAGATTGAACAAGGCAGAATTTGAAGGATTGATTAACCAGCTCCCACATCCATATATCCTCACTGGCGACTTTAATGCGCATAACCCGCTCTGGGGCGACTCCCGATACGATGCGAAAGGACGCCTAATAGAGCAGTACCTCTTGAACTCTGGTGCGTGCCTTCTAAATAAAAAAGAGCCGACATTTTACAGCACAACACACAACACGTACTCTGCCATAGACCTAACAATCTGTTCCGCAGACCTTCTACCTTGTTTAGAATGGAGTGTCATTAAAAATCCCTATGGTAGCGATCACTTTCCAATTTGCATCAAAACATCAGAACATTGTAACATACCACACAACCCTTAGTGGAAAATATCGTCTGCAGATTGGGAGAAGTTTTATCGACTCACCCATGTGCCCCGAAATACCTTTGAAGGTCTCAGTATAGACGATTTTGTGGTCCGTTTCACTGCTTTCATGGTTGATGCTTCATTAGAATGCATTGCAGTAACAAATGGTGTCCCGAAGAAAAAGCGCGTGCCATGGTGGAATGAGCAATGTCGGAGTGCACGGAAGAAACAAAACAAAGCATGGGGTTTGCTTAGGCAGTGCCCAACGGCAGATAATCTCATAAATTTCAAGAAAGCAAAATCTGAGGGGAGGCGGACTCGACGCGTTGCAAAACGAGAGAGCTGGGTAAAATACGTCTCAAGTATAAACTCCTATACACAAGAAGTAAAAGTATGGACCCGTCTCCGGAAATTATTTGATAGGCACCCAATTTCCCTGCCTTTGGTTGACGGCCAAGGGGACAGTCTTGAAGACCAGGCCAATGCACTCGGAAAACATTTTGAGTGCACTTAGAGCTCGTCACACTACTCGGCTGACTTTCAAAAATATAAGGAAATAGCAGAAAGAACAGCGCTAAACCGCAAGGGTACTGGAAATGAACCGTATAACCGTCCCTTTGGCATAGCTGAGTTCAGAGCTGCCCTGAACAGCTGTCCGACGACATCCCCCGGAACTGACAGGATTATCTAAGCAATGATAAAGAACCTCCACCCTGATGCGCAGATGGTGCTGCTGTCACTTTACAACATCATCTGGACGACAGGACACATTCCTGCAACATGGAAAGAGGCTATTGTAATCCCTGTGCTAAAACAAGGCAAAGATCCATCTTGTGCGGCGAGTTACCGCCCTATTGCACTGACTAGCTGTTTGTGCAAGTTATTTGAAAAGATGATCAATCGCCGGCTGTTATACTTTCTCGAAACAAACAAGTTACTTGACCCACAGCAGTTTGGCTTTAGGGAAGGCCGTTCCACGACTGACCATCTGGTTCGTATTGAGGCATACATCCGTGATGCCTTTGTCCATAAACAATACTTCCTTTCCGTGTTCCTCGATATAGAAAAGGCTTATGATACTACCTGGCGTTATGGAATCTTACGGGACCTGTCTGCAATCGGTATTCGTGGCAGTATGCTCAATGTGATAGAGAGTTACTTAAGTAATCGCACGTTTCGTGTCAGAGTAGGTAACTCGCTGTCCAGGCCTTTTATTCAAGAAGCAGGAGTCGAAGCCTTGTACGTACGCGCTTAGACTACGGTGCCATCGTTTACCAGTCTGCCACACCAAGCGCCTTGAAGATGCTGGATCCTGTGCACCATCTTGGTATTCGGCTGTCTACAGGGGCATTCAGAACAAGCCCCATAGAGAGCCTGTATGTCGAAGCAGACGAATGGTCACTACACTTGCAAAGGGCCTACTCATCCTTCATGTATTTCTTTACAGTAAACGCTAACAAAGAACATCCCACATATTTAACTGTGAATGACTTGTCCAGCTCTGACCTCTTCCGTAACCGGCCTAGGGTCAGAGAACCGTTCTCGTTGCGCGTGAGAAAACTGGCTGAGGAAATATGTATGCCACTCGTTGAACACCATCTAATGGCCCCCTATATAGGTCTTCCACCATGGGAGTGGCAGGTGATAGATTGTGATCTGTCTTTCGTAGAAATTACGAAACATGCACCAGCTGCGCACATTCGCATGCACTTCATGGAACTTCGACATAAGTACTCTTGTCCCGAGTTCTACACTGATGCATCGAAGTCTAATGTCGGCGTTTCGTATGCAGCAGTTGGGCCATCCTTTTCGGAATCTAATGCGCTGCATCCTCAGACGAGTATTTTTACGGCGGAAGCGCATGGTATACTCTCTGCTGTAATGCACATAAGAAATGCGAAGCTAAAGAAGACGATTATCTATACAGATTCCTTAAGTGTTGTCACTGCTCTAAGGTCACTACAGAAACAGAAAAATCCAGTCCTGAACAAACTCTACTTTATCTTGTGCAGTATGTGCGCTGATGGACAGCATGCAACCATATGTTGGGTCCCTGGACATAGGGACATTGAAGGCAATGTGCTTGCAGATAAAATCGCAACTTCGGTAACTGCAGACATGTATACATCATCCACAGCTGTTCCTGCCATAGACCTAAAACACTTTGTGCGCAAGAGCTTAAGAAGTCACTGGCAGAGCTTGTGGGACACGAAAACATCAAACAAGCTCCACCTAGTCAAACCAATAATTAAAAACTGGCCACCTACTACTAGAGAAAGACGGATTGACATCATCTTCACGCGCCTGAGAATAGGCCACACATATGGTACCCACTCGTATCTGCTGAATGGAGTTGATCCTCCAGTCTGTATTAAATGTGGCTCATCATTGACTGTCCTACATGTCCTAGTGGAATGCCGTGAAATGGAAGCGCAGAGGAAAGAGCACTTCTTCTTAGCATACAACCGCAACATACCACTTCATCCAGCATTGTTCCCAGGCCATGAGCCTCTGTTCGACACCAAAGCTGTTTTATGTTTTCTTCGGGATGTACAAATATTACATGTAATCGCTCAGACAAGCACGCAGCACAGCCTCTCACGAGAGGCTCCTGCTGCTGCAATTACTTAAATTAGCACGGGCCTAGTGGCCCTTGGATGCAAGGGCCTACATAAGGCAGCAGTGCTGCATGCGTGCAGGTTCGCGCTGCTTCATTTTACATTAGTATTTAATCTCTACACATGCCTTTTACCTTTTATCATTGTACTCCACAATTTTCTTGGTCGGACCCCTAATCATCGCCATACTTTTATTATGTATGTCTTTTACGCACTTTACAGCGAATGTTTTAGGCCCATTTACAGCCAAGTCGCACATACATCCTTGAGTTTTATCACCATCTTTACGCAAAACAATTGGCCTGGCGCTCTTTGGCCATGACTGGCCCTTGCGCCACAAAAAAAAACCATATATCATCATCATCATCATCAGAGCTTTTAAAGTATCAGTCCTAAGAGATACTCAGTTCCAGATAAAAAAATGCACATTTTGCTGCCTTTATGAAAGGCAGTGTTTGTACCTCTTTAACCGGGTACCAGTGTGCTTACTAAGTCTCAATCTTTCCCCAGATCGGCATCCTGGTGTCAAGCGATACTGCCGCGAGCACAAGCCAGACATGAAGCACTGGTTTGATGTTTGGCATGTCGCTAAAGGTAAGCATGTTTATCTTTAAAAAAAATTGTGTAGCACATACCCATACCTGCCAACCTAGGGACCTTGAAAATCGGGAGATTTGCACAGCCAGGAGAAGAAGGGGGGGGGGGGGGTGAAAAAAAAGAAGAAGAGCTCGCACATGTTTAAATTCGTTGCCTGCGATTGCTGCAGTAACATTGTACACAGCTCTGAATGTGTGCCAGCAACATCTTTAAACATCGCCAATCATAGCAGTGCTCAAAGCTGAAGTGCTATGTAATTAATCATACCCACATACAAGTTAAAATCCGCTATGACCCACGTAACCTGCAGTGGAGCATTTCCACACTTAGCATGCTTCACCCCATAACATTGTTATACGGCAGCAAAGCTAAGTTATCTGAAAAAGTGAAATCGTGGTATGATACTGTGACTTCACTTTTTCGGCATAAATCATGTGGGGAGACCAATGTTTTTGCACGACTAACATCTGCTTTTTAGGAACTTACTTGGTGAGCTTTCACGGTATCTTTTTGCACACACAATCTAATAGCAAAATGAAAGACGATAACGTATTTCTTTAGGAGAAATTGTAAAAATTTTACTAAAGCCCGATGAGCAGTTCTGAAACTATTGACCGTGTACCAGAAAAACTGTAAAACAACATTTGGCATCCACCCCACAGCAGCTCCAAGAAGCCCAAGTTCGAGAGCAACCAGTCCATGTAAAGAAAAAAAAAACAAAAAACACGCACGCAAACCATAAAAGCATTGCTTACAGAGGATAGAACTGCACTGAACTAGAACTGACAGGCAGTAATTTTCATGTACCTCTGTAGTATGAGAAAAGAAATATTTTGAAATTTGAGTTGCGCACAAATTAAAATTGGCACGAATTTACCGATAATTGTAGGTTCCAGTGTGCATAAAACCCAAATTTTTATCACCCAGTCAGCACTGCTACTGATCGGCAAAACAAGTTCTATGCGCTGTACACACCTTGAGGCGTAGAAAATACACTGTGACCACGAGTCCCAATTTTATATTCTAGGTCTCAAGAAAAAGCTGTTTGCTGCCAGCCGTAAGCACAAAGTGCTGTCTGTGTGGACCCAGGGCATCATAAACCACCTCTACTGGGTAGCTGCCATGGGCCAAGGAGATGGAGAGCTTGTGAGCAGCATGTGGAGAAGACTCCTTCGCCATGTATGCAACAGGCACGACGGCCACGATGGTCCTTACACGAAATGCCTCCATGACCAACTTGAGGATAGGGAATGGATTACACCATGTGAGGGCTACTGCAAATTTTAAATGTGCTGAAGATAGCAATTGTTACTGTACTGTCCTAACCCAAATTATGTTAACGTATGTGAAACTTTCGAACACCTCTTTCAGCATCACCTGCATTTCACCAACTTAAGGCCATCGTGGACAACCCTCTGCTGTTGCGAGATATCCCCCGGCTCTCTCCTGAGGTGCAGACATTCTCGTTGGAGTCATTCCACAGTGTGCTGAACCGGTTTGCTCCGAAGTCCAATGCCTTCTCAGAGCATGGAATGCAAGCAAGGTAACTAAAGGTGTATGAGCTAAGACAAAAGATAACACTGAACACTCTTTTTCCTTAGGACACGGCTCGCTGTGCTCCATTTTAATGAGAATGTTGGAAGGCATCAAGCACTGACTCAGGAGGGAGAGGCGAGATGGAAAATCAAATCATCGAAGGCGAGGAGAGGTCACTTCACTGTTGCCACAGTCAAGGAGGACCCAAGCTATGGTATGTAACACTTCAGTATGAAACTATGAACTAGTAACATTTTTGAGAAAGGAGTTAACTTGACACGTTTACTCTGTGGTGCATGCAGGTGTGATATACTGTATACTGTTCCTCTCATCAACGCAGGATACGTTGATCAGCTCCTACGGGATGCCCTGGAGCTCTGCCAAAACTCTTCATATAAGGAGAGCTTCGCCGGCACCAAGGCAGCACCGGCACATCACATGTCACTGGCATATGAACGGCCATCAAAGCAAGATCTCATCGAGCGGAGGCGCACCCGCTTTGCTGCAGTATCAACATTAAGCGCAGCAAGAAGATCATGTGCTGTTGTGCTCAAATGAACTGATTTGCGGGGTTTTACGTCCCAAAACCAGCTGTGATTATGAGAGATGCCGTAGTGGAAGGCTGCAGAAATTTCGATCACCTGGGGTTCTTTAACATGCAGTGATATCGCTCAGTACATGGGCCTCAACATTTTGCCTCCATCGAAATGCAGCCACCGTGGCTGGGATTCGATCCCGCGAACTTTGGATCAGCAGTCGAGTGCTATAACCACTAGACCAACATGGAGGGGCGTGTCGCATGGACTACTTGGCTGAGCAGAGAGATTGGATCTATGGAAAAGCACCATCCTTGTGTACCGACTCCTATGCACTGCACTAATATTAGCCGCGCATGGACAACACAGCAAACGTGACGTATGTGGTTTCACTAATATGAAGTTCCCATATGTTTGTGCATTTAGGCAGGCAGAACAGTCATGCAGCACACCCGCACACCTTGCAACGACCGTGAAGAAAATGACAAATGTGAGCACAGCACGTGTAGTGCGCTGCTTCTGGGTGCTCTGGAATTTTACATGGAACAAGATAATCACAAGTACGGATTACTGGTTTTTTGTTCTATTTATTGGGCACTGCTGCACACCAAAGTGCAGTTTTCCAACACCGCTTTGGTGTGGCAATCCGGGAATGAAAGCAGCCACAACCCAACTTCTGGGTGAGCTGCCGTTCGAGCTGAACTGGCATGGAGTGAGTGATGAACAAGCAGGCTTGATGAAGAAGCACATTGTGAATATAAATGAGGTCAACAAGCTGATTCAGGTGCAGCAGTATGAGCTATCTCAACTTCTAATTCTGCTCGGCGCCTGCACGCCAGCGCCTAAGAACTGAAAGCATGGAGGAGGCACTTTGGGGCCCAGCTCACCAGACCAACCACCAAGCAGCAGACGACTGCTGTGGTCTGAGTGACAATGTCACAAAAAGCAAGTTCGCACTACTTGAGCACCATGTCAACATTTTGGAGGCTTCCGCGACGGCGCCATTATGGGACCTTCATTCACGGCTGTCGGGCTTTAAAAAACTGCACTGCGACGACAGCAACGACTTCTGACATGCGAGTTTGTAACTTTCCAGGAGCTTCTTTCCGTTGATGGAACAGTGACCAAGTGGCAACCATTTTGTGAAATATTCCTGCATCCTATACATGAGAACACAAAGCTGCCTAACAAGGACCGGCTTCACTGCTAGGTGTCTCTGTTGGACGGACTGGCAGCTCAATTTACCATTATACGGGTGATTGCTTCCTGTGATAATGACGTGCTCAAAATCTTGAAATGGTGGTTTGGAATTCTAAGAATTATTAAGCAGAAACGCTCGGAAAATTTGCACATGCTCAAACAAGTAAGATTAGCGGGCAATATGCCTGCTTTACAAATGCTGTATGGCACTGCTCAACTGCATAGGAGGGAGCTGCATGAACTTGGTATCGCAGAGTTATCATACGCAGCTAGGTGAATGAGGTGCTGCTTAAAGTTATTACAGCCAATACTGTTGTAGTTTACTACGTAAAAGAAACCATAGCAAACACGGCAGAAGACAGCCAGGCCTCTTTTGAACAAGAATGGGAACAGGTTATAAACTTCCTTTGTGTTGATCTTGAATGCTGTGAAAAGACATCCTCCGTTACGAACTTGCTGAAAATATAAGACAACAATGTTCCAGAAGTCAACCGACGTTTTTAGAAGTTGGTTCTGACTGCTGCCATGTTGGTGCCTCAGAACAAGTTCTCCTTTTTGTCATATTTTTTTCTGCTCCACCACAGAAAGCAAGACTGCACTAGGGATACGACTCTTGCAGACAAAGGCATCCAAGTGACAGCCAATGGTTGGTGCTTCAGATGCATGACAAAAGGGCATCTCATTCATATCTGCTGACAAAGAGTGCAAGGTCCACCGACATGCTTTGTGTAAGTGCAGTACTCGTAAGGCAAAATGCTATCATCGGCTGGTGCTCAGCAAAGCTCAAATGATACGATGTGCACCTCCACACAGAAGGCTCCAACTCCTTGACACAATGATGACATATCGCATATGGATAATTATGTCCAGTACATTGTTGCTATATAAATGAAGCCCTCGACGATGGAAGCCAGAGGACACTCACGAGAGCAACTGTCGCTTGCAGGCTAAGTCTGGCTACTGTTGCCAACGCCCAACTTGCTATCAGTATCTTTGGAAGAGCCAGCAGCTCTAACCAGCAATACAGAATAGTATAGTTTGTACTCTGCAATCAGCATCACGAACCTATGGTTGACATTAAAGCCTCAGTCCTTCCCTTTATCTGGGAGGAGATTATTGAAGTGCCTAGTGGGGGCCACTTCCTCCAAGCCATAACAGTGGAAAAGGAAACATCTAGCATTTTCTGAGCGTTGATTGTGAGCCAAGTGTCAGTGACCTTAGTGGCTCAGATAAGTTGTCAAAGCTACTCATGGGTGTGAGTGAAGTCAAATGCGATGAAAAGAATCCTACAGGCCCACTCACTGCTGACGGTACTGGTGAAGAATTTGCAAGCCGCATTTCGCTGCGACTATCTACATTGTTGGAGGACAAACTATCAGCCAATGTATCCAGCATTGTTCACTTGCATCTGTCCAGTGACGGGATCCAGAAGTTAAATCGCCTCTTAGAAAATAGATGTAGAAGACATCTGCTATCTGATTCTGCTACAATTAGAACACTGTTTCACCTATCTCATCCTATACAGTGCTCACCAGCTGCTGCTGCGTGGTAGTATTGGTGACACTTCTGCAGAGCTGCGCGAATGTGTTCGGGTAATTAGGGGCTGGAAGTGTGTGAGAAAGGTGATATCAAGGTGTAAAGTGTAAGCGTTTCAAGAACCTACTTCAGCCACACTCTCACTGCAGCTGACCAAGAGAACTCGTCTCACCCGTTTCAAGTCATCGGTGCTGCCTTCACCGCCACTGTTTTTATGAAAGGGAATACTTGTGCGAAGGCACTCATCCTGTGTTCTCCATGTATACCACAGTACACGCTATGCTTTAACAGTTATGTGGTAATATGACTGCAACATCATTGCTAATGGCACGCCACCTCCTGGTGTTGCTATGGCATTGGCCAAGTGTTGTTTATGCCCACCGTGCTAGCTTTTCATGCAGCCTGTCATGACGAAAGTGCAATGTACTGCCATTTTGCACTGCTTCCAAAGGCAGGATTTCTGCTATACCTAGCACATTGCATAAAAATTCATTTCTGAACGTCATCTTTTACCTCTTACAAGTGTGGAAATAAGTGAGTATGCCAGGAAATAACATGTTAACAGTTAACCCTGTAGTTGCCATATATATACAGAGATTACAAGGCTAGATTAACTGTTATGTCCTTTGAAGTTCAGCATGTAAACACTATCGGGTGTGGAGGAACATGCAGGCATCTTATGGCTCCATAATGCAAGGACTGTAAGTGGTGTGAAGGAGCTCATACATTCTAGTATGGGCCCTCAGTGCTTTGTGTTATCCACGGCTGCTTACGCCCTGCAAAGACGTAATTATCGGTACCGAGTGCTGAGCTTAGAACTCACGGGAGACGAGGAGCTAAAGACTACTTACAAGGGCAAGCGCACCTACTCAGCCCAACTCTAGCTAAACCGCCTAGTGTGCAACCTCAAAACAATAGTTCAGGTTACGAGCCAGTAAGGAGGCATTGGAGACGGAGCTGATGGTTTCTCCCGAGGTTTGAAACAGCAGTAAAGTGAAGGAAGCAGATGTCACGGTGCCCCTGCTGCTGACGAACGCAGTGGAAGTGATGATGGAACTCATGGTCACAGACCTTATAAAAGCAGCGTTCAGATGACGCGATCATGTTACCACCCATGGCTCTAGGCTTTCTCCCTCCTCTTCTGAATGGTAACCAATCACGCGGCATGTGGTGATGTTGCTCAGGCTTCTCTGCAACTGCACTAAGGCCATTTCACGCAATGTGCATAGTGGTGTGGCCGAGACATTGTTGCTGCCTGTAGCAGAATCATTAGGTGGAAGCATCCAACGCATGTGTCCCTGATAGTCTTTTAGGCAACTACAGCATAGAAAGGCATATAAGGACAACTGTTTCTTGGCGATTTTTATAAATTGCTGAAATTCACATAGTTGTTTTGTTTTGCTTTGTGAATTTTTATTTCTACTGTTGCAACAAGTGTATTTATTGGGAATTCTTGCCATGTTTCTGCTTTTACTGTATGAGAAACTAGGGGGGGAGACCAGTCAGGCTGCCTTCAGGTAGCTTTTATTCTGCCATCCTTTCTGTTTGTGTTTGCTGTGTGCTTACATGGTAATAGTATTAAAAGCTTCTAACTTAGTCATCATGTTAAATTATCGTTGCAATAACTCTGAAGCAAACAGCATGAATATATTGAAACATGAGAAGATTACATACACAGCCTGCTGCCATAGGAGGAGCGTCTGCACAAATAAGCTGAAGTGAAAAATAACAGAACACAAATCAGCCAATGAACTAATAAACTTGGTCATACCTGAATGTGCATCCAAGGGTGGCCTCTTGCCCCGTTACGGTGGTCTAGTGGCCATGGCGCTTGGCTGCTGATCTGAAGGCCACGGGATCGAATCCCAGCTGCAGCATTTTGATGGAGGGGAAATGGCGAGGCCCATGTACTAACCTATGGCGTCTGTCATAATCAGACCGTGGTTTGGGACGTTAAACCTCAGGAATCAATGAAGGATGGCCTCTTGGCTTTGCCTGCGCGGTGCTTCAACTTTGATGTTGAGCAGCTAAATGCAAGGACACACTGGCGAAAAAAAGAAAAAAATAACACGATAAGACACGCAGCGCTATGCTCTGCCACATGCTCCTCTTTGTTTTCACGAGTCTTTTTATTTCACGCGTTTCAAAAAAGTAGAAGGTACCTAAAGCGGCGGGTATTTGAAGCCGACGTAATCGGCTGACGGGAACTGCCTCCGGATGGCACATACGACGCATGCCGGTAGCACGACTCGGTTGCACCTCCCGAGCCTCTTCCAGATCCATCGCGTAAAAAAGCGGTACGCCAGGAAACGGTATTTCCTGGAAGAAGGCGTAAGGTGACAACTGCACGTGGCAACTTCGTTACAACTGAATTGTCGCCTGTGGCTGCTAGTTTACCTGTGAACTTCTCCTTCTACCGCTACTCCATGGTCCTGCAGCTCCCAATACAACGCACGAAGCACCGCGGGGCTGAGGCACACGCTCCGAAACTCTTCATGCCGAGTGACGCAGCCCTCCGGGCTTTCCCTGACGACTTGCGGTACGGCTCGGCAACACACTTGTTCGAGGGGCGTTGGCATTCGCCCACAGAACCCGCAAGCACACCTGCGTCGCCGCGTATAAGTGAACGTGATCGTAAACATCCATCAACACATTACACAACAGCTGAGTGTAAATACAAATTCGAAGGCCGCACAAAATGCTAGATAGCTCCGAGAAGGCGGGAACGTAACTGTAAAGGTTACTGCTATGCTTACCGGTTGTCGTCGTCGTCAGGGAAATCGGGCGAGTCTGGCGGCGGCGGATCACCGCCGGCATCCTCGGCTTGATGAGCTGGATCGCGAAACGGTGTATCAGAGTACGGCTCGAACCCCATCTCCTCACTCAGCTGCCGCAACCGCCCTTCAAGGTTCGGGTCCATACTGCGAAGTGGTACAGGAGCGAAGTACCGAACTGACTTGTGCAGAGTGCTTCTCCAGCTCACGCTCGTCGACAACGATGCGACCGACACGGTGTTTCTGGTGTTTCGGCGTCGCCGGCCAGTAGCCGTACCTGGCCGAGCTGTTGGCTTCGACTTACCGGAAGTAAACAAACCGTCACAACATGGCGCTAACCGTTCGTGAGAGCCACTGAAGGCAGAGCTGAGCGCCCATCGCTCGGAGGAAAAGTCGAGAGCGAGAGGCGAATGTGGAGGGGAGGGTAAGCTTTGGTTACCTGTATCTGCATTGATAAAACGTCCTGTTAAAAAGTCCTGTTAGGCGCAATGCACGCTGTTTGCAATAACGATAGTTGGAGTACAGCGCCTGTCCCATCCAGTGTGTCTGTGTTCACGTCCAACGTTATCGTGTTGGCAAAAGTAAGCGCTTCATTGCGAGTTCGCGGTTCGTCGCGAACGACGAAGGAATAGAAGCGGCGTCGTTAAGCCTACCCTCGGAGTCGTCGTTGACGTAAGACCGTTTGGATGTGCTTGTCGCTCGCGAAGGCACAGCTTTATCGAGAGTGTTCTTCAATGGTGTTATAGAGCGGGGATGTGCAAAACTCTTTATTTTCTACTTGTTGATGAAGACACGAACTCTTGCGAGCGCGTATGCCAAGGTGCAAAATGCGGCCGAGCCTGCGTCCCTACGTGCTCATCGTTCCCCTCCCCACCCATCGTACGCTTCATGCCGGAGCTTACGGCACCGAACGCAGAATCGTACCGTGTATTTAGCGCTTAGTGCCCTCTCTGAGTAATAAAGCTTGAGCACAGAATGCGTGAATTGAATGTAAACAACTCAGAAACTGCTGCAGTCAAAATGTGCCCGGGGAAGGCGTCTCTGGTTGCCACGGAAACGCACGGAGCGGAAGTGAGGTATGTATGACGTGCTGAACTGACTTCCTGTATACTCGCTAGCGGAGCATTCTCGCACTCCACTGGCAGATTCGGATTCGTGAAATCCGAGCGCTCCCTCCGGGATTTCGGTGACTGCTCCGGATCCGCCAGTGAAAAACGCCATAAATGAAGGCCGTTGATGCATGACGTCACCAGGTCATGTGACCCCAAACCTAGGGACAGGGTTGCATAGGGATTTTTTCGCGACCAGAGCCACAGGGAATCTTCCGTAAAAGTGTTCCGTCACTGCCGCTGGATAAAAACGCACGTGCGTTGCTAATCCAGCGGCCGTGGTTCCGTGCCTCTGCGGCTCTAGAGTTCTCCGATGTCGATCGTCGCCGGCACCGATGGCCACCGTTAGCACGCCGACCGGTGTGGTCATCGTTTTGGCGCGTGATGTTGAACGCGGTGAGTCGCCGGCGCATCTGTCTGTCTACGTCTTTACGGCGATTCCAGTCGCGCGACGTTCGGCGACGTAGTACGTGAATCTGTCACCCGTAACGACTTCGCAGGCTTCGAGAGTGATGTTCTTGCAGGTGAGCCACCTTCCAAAACATGCAAGTATGATCTCTCTTACTTTTAGCTTTGACCTGTACAATTTATGTCGCATGCAACAGTCAGAGATGCTAGGCTTCCACGCATATCGGATAGCGTGTGGATATCCATGCTGCCGTTTTACTACGAAGATCGATTCTGATCGTCAACTATAGCGGCAACAATCGCTCCTGGCGGATTTCCGCTTGCCGGGATCTCAGTAGATGAATACTACCAGGGCTAGGTCAGCTAGTATACCCCCCAGGTAAACGATAATAGCACCACTAGCGCCAATTTGTCCCCTGGTGTTTGGTAGGCCAAACTGTGAAACCAAAAAACAATAAAAAATGCTGATGCGGCTATGGCAACGCGTTTGTTGATGAGAGAGGAGGAAGCGCCGAGCTGCTTGTCGTCTGCTATGCGCTCGACGAGCGCGCGACCACTTGCAATTTTTTTTCGGGTTGCGTTTCTGCTGCATATCTTTTTTTTTTAAATACATGTAATTTAAGGAGAGGTTGGTGCCCATGTGTGGCGCCGGCTACTCCTCTGCTGCATATCATGTTTTCGACAACTTTCGTTTCCTATTTTCTCGGACTTTCAGCACATCGACAAAACATTTTTTTGTAAATATTTCTCGTTTGAATGCGCACGATCCAGCCAGCCTTGAAGCATGACAGTTTTGTTTGAGCAAGAAAACGGTGTAGTCAGAAAATGTGGTTTATTCACTCAATTTATTAGCAACGCATTGCAAACGATAAAACTCAATGGATGCCACAATAGCACAGAACAGTGTATCTCGTACGATAAATACACATGTTCGCATTCTGTATTGGTTACATAAGCATAAGAGAAGTCTTCACACAATTCATCGTGTACAGAATATCGCTGCAGGGGTCACCACGTTTATTGGCTGTACACAATACAATTCTCCAGAAGCGATGGTTCATATTAACACGTTTGCGAATAAACTGATCATGCAGTGCAGATGACCTGCACGTTGAGCCGAACACTACCGGCCCCTTTTTCTATAGCTTGCTAGTCGAAATAACTCTCTATAGCAAGCTAACTTCCTATATAACTCAGTTTGTGCTAATGTACCATTACATACTGAGCAAAATATATTTACGTTATAACACTTGGCTATGTTTCCCGATACGTCACGCAAACCCTCGTTCAAAGCTGTAGCATTGCTAACAGGGCATCATTACAGAATTTTACAGCAGTACATTGCAATTATTCCTCGCAATTTGTAATGCCCATATCTTCTATTAGTTTAGGCATGAGTATCACAATCCTACAACATCAAACAGCAAATGACAGCCTGCAGACAGAGCTTTCCATTGAGAAAAAAAATGCAGTATAGGTAAGTGTCGATGGTTAATCCCCATCATTGGAAACTGGCTAGGACAGACTCATGCGCAAAGGTATTACGGAACGCGCACCTTCGGGACATGGAAAAATGTTTACTAAGGTAACTCAGATCTACAGCATTTAATGAACCAGCCTGGGCAGATAGCTCAGAACAAGCCTACTCTGACCGGTTTTCACGACATTCCTCTAATATGCCTGAATCATATAAAGCATTTATTTTATAGAGCTCATAAGCTCAGCTTCGTGCATAATGTTGGAAGCATAGGACAAATCTGAGCTGTGCTATTAGTTTTGTAATTGGCTGAAGGTAATTTGTCATTTGACTTTCGAAGACGCCTTAACAAACCGGTGAAAGCGCCTCAACTTTGCTGGTACACTTGCTTGTGGCACAGCATGCTTTCTTGACTTACTAAAATATTTCTGGCTTTTCTAGAAGAAACTTCTTCCTCCTCACTTGATATTAAAATGAAAGTATGCGTGTCAAGAATGCCGAGTAATAATAGTACTTGTGCAACTTCACCACATCAAGTACGAGATCACAAAATTCGTGTTCGCAGCAGTGAATTATAGCGCAACAATGTGAGCTATGAATGTCTGCACAAAGACAATACCTTGCACGCTGTTTGCGCAGACATCGAAATGCGCTAAACTGTTTTGTTTTGGCAGGGTTCGCGTAGGCACTTTCAGCGAAGTGGTCCCAACAGAGGCAGTAGCCGTCGCACAGTTGCTCCTGTGAGTCCCTCGAGGTTTGCCCTTTTGGCGTAGTAATTTCGCCCTACGTCACACCTAGAAAATGAAACAAATACCACCATCGAAATCAATAAACAACACGTAAAAGCGACACTAATATAGAGAGTGCGAAAAAGGGAGAAAAGAATGTGTCACAGGTTCAAAAGCAAAGCGCACGCAGCTTGGTCTTAGCGCAGGTAACCCGAACTTCACGTTACACGGAATTTAAGCAGTCACTGCTACGTAAATGATTTTGGAAGCATATTTCTTAAGCATTCAAATGTGGTAGAGTCGCTACAAGAAACTGGTCGTCGGAATACTCTTAAGCCGAACCAGTTCGTCGAAGAAGTGCTTCAGCGAACATACTTTGCACGATTTCTTCTCGAAGAAAAAGGTATTAAGAGCCACCGCTAACAAAACCGATACCGAAGCGAAATTTCCGTCTGTGTGTCAGCTGGCATCAATCGGCTCACGAGAAACTGTCCACAAGTAGCTTTACATGCTTGCTACATTACTGAAAAATGCGCAGTGCCAAACATAAAACCCACTGTAAAACGCCAACAGCAACCTTTCGGTTCGCCCTTTAGCTGATTTGATAAGGATAGCCCTCGTTTCTTCGTACCGACCAAAAAGTGTACTTACCTTTCGTCCGCTGGGAAATGGAAAAATTTCGCTGCGCTGTTTCTTCCCGAGTTATGGCACCAAAAGGCACCGCAGCACGCCTTGCGTCCTTTTCCTAGTTTCGCCGACATTTTCAGCGCGTTCGTACTCACAAACACCGAAATGTTCACCTTCAAGGGACTTTAAAGAAATTCCACACGTGCACAGTGAAAACGGCAGAAGCAGACGGACGGAATGGCAGCAGAAGAGATAAGAGCGAAAGCGCCGCCCGTCGGCGCAAAGAATGCAGCGGCTGGCTATTTTCCTTAAAAAAGGAAAATGGCCAAGGAGGCAATTTATTTCTACACGTAATTGCATAACTTTACTTTATTCATGCGTAGGTTGCAAAGATAAGGCCACACATGCAAACGTTGCTGAATTTTCGCTTCCTACCAAAACAATGGCGGACGCTTTATTTCGAATACCGAAACTAGTCGAAGTGTCCGGCCCCTGATACTACCGCATAGCAAGGTATTGCAGAGAAATTGAAAAGCAGATAAAAAAGGCATGCCTTCGACTTCTGGGAAAAACTACGTAAGGATCAACTTAATGAGCAAACAGACAATGAAGCCATGGCCTTGGCCATGAGTGGCGCTGCCTAACACTCCCAGGATAATACGTACATAAATACACAATAAAGTGGACGGGGGGACGGCCGCCTTCGTAGCTCAGTTGGTAGAGCATCGGACGCGACATCCGAAGGTCGTGGGTTCGGGTCCCACCGAAGGCAAGGTTTGTCTTTTCGTCCACTTTAATTCCTTTCTACTTTCTCCATAATTACAATACCACAAGTAACTTCCCCTATGCTTTCCTAGGCTTCATTGTCTGTTTGCTCATTAAGTTGTTTCTAACAAATAAAGAACGAGCCCTTGACCCCTTCCCTTTCGTTACGTAAGGATCGAGTAACATGTGAGCTACTCGAGGCAAGAAAACACACGCATGTGTTAGCGATTCGTCGATCGTACTTGCTGCTTTTCAGATGCAATCTCTAAGAATAAGATTGTGACGGCAGTGTTGTTTTGATTTGAATGGCCAATGTCTATAACATACCACTTCCATTTTGATTGTGTATATGTTATTTTCACTCTGCATTTGTGGAAGTTAGTGTAAATCATGAATATATACATGTGTCAGTTTCACTTGTTACCACGGCAAATTAAATGCAGATAGCAGCCAACAGCACCGCGTTTAGAGCTAAAATATCTGTTACAAGCATGACTGTTGACAAAAATTCAAGAATAATTTGTTGTTTACAAGTGATCATCTTTGAGAACTGTTACGAAACAAGTGGAATTAATGGGAGAGTTAGGGTATCAACTAAAGTTTTCTTGTGATATCGATTTGTACTTCATAGGGCTGCTGATACTACAACAGGAATCTACTGCCAAAGACGTGTGCGCAAACGCATTGTGCCATCTGCACCTACAAGAGCAGCTGGGATACGTACTCTGTATCCTCGGTCCGTGCGTCGGCCTCGCGCGTCATTTCTCGGCGAAAGTTCGCGTTTGTGCTGTGTGCAATGCCTGCACCTTTACTTTGACAGGATGCCAGGCGGAAAGTGCAAGTTTCAGTCTGCGTGGCTGGAGCACAGCGAATATCGTCACTGGGTGAGGCCAGAGACAAGCGACCCTTATCGAGCGAAGTGCGCAGTATGTCAGAAGTTTGTCGAAATTGCAACAATGGGGAGTCGGCGTTGAAGAGCCATCAGAAAAGTGCCAAGCACCGATCCAAAGTTGCGGCAGGCGAGGGCTGCTCTTCCGTCACGAGTTTTTTGCAAGCGGCAAACGTCACAGAAACGACTTCTCAGCGGGAAAACACGAAAACATCCTCTCGAGCTGCGACCCTTGACGAAGACTGCAGAAGGCATGACTCCGTGATTGAAGCCGAAATTTTGTGGACGATGAAAGTTGTGTCTTCACACTACTGATACAGCTCCAGCGGATCAGTTTCCGAGTTGTTCCGAAAGATGTTTCCGGATAGCGATATCGCGAGAAGCTTCACTCGTTCGGAAAAAAAATGCGCGTACGTTGCGTGCCATGGTCTGCGCCCATTTTTCGCTTCTCAAGTCTTGGACATGATGGAGAAATCTGAACATTTTGTTGTCCTTTTTGATGAAACGTTAAACGAACACCTGCAAAAGAAACAGATTGATGTTCACGTGAGACTGTGGAACAATTCTGAGGTGACAACAAGGTATGTGACATCGGCATTCATGGGCCACAGCACAGCGGACGACCTCATGAAGAATTTGACGGAAGCGCTGGCGTCCTTTCCGATGAGCAAAATTGTTCAGCTTTCCATGGATGGCCCCAATGTCAACTGGAGCCCTTTCCACAAGTTCCAGCAGCACATGAAAAATGACTTTCAAGTTCAGTGTTTGGATATTGGATCGTGTGGCCTTCACACATTGCATAATGCCTACAAAGCTGGAATGCATGCAACGGGCTGGCCAGTTGACACATATTTGTCCAGCTTATTCGCACTCTGTCATGATGCACCGGCCAGGCGAGAAGATTGTATTCGAGAGACAGGGAGCAGTGTGTTTCCACTTCCTTTTGTATCTCACCGTTGGATCGAGAACGTGCCCGTACTGGAAAGAGCCCTGGCCACATGGGAGCACTTGAAGCAATACACTGAAGCAGTGAGTGGCCGCAGGCTGCCTGTGCCAAAATGCAGAGTGTATGAAAACGTCAGTGCTTTTCTAAATGACCAGCTTGCACTTGCAAAACTGAACTTTTCCCTAAATGTTGCCATGGTTGTGCAGCCTTTCCTGACTGTTTTTCAGAGTGATTCTCCCAAGACGTTTTTGTTGGCAAAAGAACTTGAAAGTGTTCTGAGGAGCCTTCTGTCAAGGTTCGTAAAGTGCTCTGTAATGACAGAAGCCACCAGCATCACGAAGCTCCTGCGAATAGATGTTGAAGATGCTGCCGTTTACACAGAACTTGAAAAGGTAGATGTTGGACGTGCAGCTGAGAAGATTTGAAATGCTGCAAAGCGAGCGCCAAGTGTATTCTTGAGTTTAGGTACGAGTGCCGGAAGTTCCTCACGAACATGATCCTGAAAGTCATGGAGAGAAGTCCCCTGAGGTACCCTGTGGTTCGTGGGTTGTCATGTTTCGACCCCACAGAGATGTCCAAGACAGACACGTGCCTTGGGAAGCTAAAAATTGTGCTTAACTGCCTAATCGACAACAAGCTTCTCTCTGAGCACAAACGCGACATTGTGTGCACACAGTACATTCAGTTTTGTCTAGAAAAACGGCATGAACTGCAAAAATATGAAAAAGATCATGAACGTCTTGACAGTTTTTTCGCGCGGCTGCTGAAGCATGATGCTTCATTCTCGCAGTTATGGGCTGTGGTGAAACTACTTCTCCTCCTGAGCCATGGGCAGGCCTCAGTGGAAAGAGGCTTCAGCATCAACAAGCAGGTTGCGGTCGAGAATTTGGCAGAGCTGTCGTATATTTCTCAACGAGTTATCTGCGAGGTTGTGAAAAGCCATGGTGGCCTGCTGAACGTCCCGATTTCAACAGAGTTGAAGGCGTCAGTGCGGCAAGCCCGGCATAGGTACGCTGCATACCTAGACGAACAAAAGAAACAAGCACTGTCACGGCAGGCAGCTTCAAAGAGAAAAGAGCTGGAGCAATAGCTTGATAAGATGCACGGAAGGAAGTCAAAGCTTCAAAAAACTCTCAAGTGCCTGCTGGAATCTGCGGACCGTTTTTCGGAAGAAGCTGAAGCGAAAAACGACCTTACCTACTTAGTCAAGGCAAACAGCTTTCGTCGAACTGCCAAAGAAAAGGAGCTGGAGATAGCTTCTTTGGAAAAAGAAATCCATGCGAAAACTGCGCTGCTTCCATAAGTCTTGTAAGCAAATAAAATTTTCCTAACACTCCTTGAATTTTGCCATTTTTCATGCTTGGAATCCTTGAAAACTCCTTGAATTTTCAGTCAAATATTCTGTACGAACCCTGTGGAGGGGAAATGGCGAGACCCATGTACTAAACCATGGCGTCTGTCATAATCAGACCGTGGTTTGGGACGTTAAACCTCAGGAATCAATCAAGGATGGCCTCTTGGCTTTGCCTGCGCGGTCCTTCAACTTTGATGTTGAGCAGCTAAATGCAAGGACACACTGGCGAAAAAAACAAAAAATAACACGATACGACACGCAGCGCTATGCGCCGCCAAGTGCTCCTCTTTGTTTTCGCGAGTCTTTTTATTTTATTTCACGCGTTTCAAAAAAGTAGAAGGCACCTAAAGCGGTGGGTATCTGAAGCCGACGTAATCGGCTGACGGGAACTGCCTCCGGATGGCACATACGACGCATGCCGGTAGCACGACTTGGTTGCGCCTCCCGAGCCTCTTCCAGATCCATCGCGTAAAAAAGCGGTACGCCAGGAAACGGTATTTCCTGGAAGAAAGCGTAAGGTGACAACTGCACGTGACAACTTCGTTACAACTGAATTGTCGCCTGTGGCCGCTAGTTTACCTGTGAACTTCTCCTTCTACCGCTACTCCATGGTCCTGCAGCTCCCAATACAACGCACGAAGCACCGCGGGGCTGAGGCACACGCTCCGAAACTCTTCATGCCGAGTGACGCAGCCCTCCGGGCTTTCCCTGACGACTTGCGGTACGGCTCGGCAACACACTTGTTCGAGGGGCGTTGGCATTCGCCCACAGAACCCGCAAGCACACCTGCGTCGCCACGTATAAGTGAACGTGATCGTAAACATCCGTCAACACATTACACAACAGTTGAGTGTAAATACAAATTCGAAGGCCGCACAAAATGCTAGATAGCTCCGAGAAGGCGGGAACGTAACCGTAAAGGTTACTGCTATGCTTACCGGTTGTCGTCGTCGTCGTCGTCGTCGTCGTCGTCAGGGAATCGGGCGAGTCTGGCGGCGGCGGATCACTGACTGATGAGCTGGATCGCGAAACGGTGTATCAGAGTACGGCTCGAACCCCATCTCCTCACTCAGCTGCCGCAACCGCCCTTCAAGGTTCGGGTCCATACTGAGAAGTGGTACAGGAGCGATAAACTACGGTCCGCAGCAATACCGAAGTACCGAACTGACTTGCGCAGAGTGCCTCTCCAGCTCACGCTCGTCGACAATGATGCGACCGACGCGGTGTTTCTGGTGTTTCGGCGTCGCCGGCCAGTAGCCGAGCCCGGCCGAGCTGTTGGCTTCGACTTACCGGAAGTAAACAAAGCAACGTCACAACATGACGCTAAATGACGTAACCGTTCGTAATAGCCAATGAAGGCAGAGCTGGGCGCCCATCGCTCGGAGGAAAAGTCAAGAGCGAAAGGCGAATGTGGAGGGGAGGGTAAACTTTCGTTACCTGTATCTGCATTGATAAAACTTGTTTGGCTGATATTATGGCGCTAATGATTTACTTTAGGTATAGCCAAACGGATGGCGTAATGTCAAAAAACCGTTTCGGGGTCCCTTTAAAGAATCGAGAATTAGCAATGCCACGGATTCTTTAAGTGTTGTTAAAACTTTAAAAACTATCAGAAAGTACAAAAACCCTGTCATTGTCTCGCTGTACTCCCTCCTATGTGCCATTTACACATCCAAACAGCATGTGGTAGTATGCTGGGTACCAGGGCATCGTGAAATTGAAGGAAATGTACTGGCGGACGAGCTCGCAACATTCCCAGGTGAAAATGTGCAACTGGGAACCAACTGGTCCCAGTTCAACTGGTTTAAGGAACAATTCCCAGTTGAACTGGGACCAGTTGGTTCCCAGTTCAACTGGTCCCAGTTGATTCCCAGTTCAACTGGTCCAGTTGATTCCCAGTTCAACTGGTCCCAGTTGCTTTCCAGTTCAACTGGTCCCAGTTGGTCCCCATTGTGGCTGTCGCCCTGATGCAGAAAAAGTTTCACACTACACAAGAAGCTTGATTTACAAAGCTTTATTTGATTCAATCTTTTTCATAGCCTTGGCTCCATTTTGAATTCTTTGTGTGAGTAGCTTCGGCACATTTTGTGGCACCTCAGACACGTCTGTGTCTCGACCCCTGTGCTGAACTGTTGCTGCAAACAATTATTTGTTTATATATTAGTAAAGACACAGCACAAGAAATCGGGCATGATAAAATGCGTAATGAAAACCCACTGTTTCTATTTTTTTGTATGACATATTGATACTCATAACCAGCATCAACCATGATTATAAATTAAGGTAATGCTCAAATGCAAACGTAAATTTCAACCACACCTTCAAGCCAAGATGTTTTTCTAAGCATTATCTCATGTGCCCTTGACTAATCTGATCGTAGCCTTGTACTAACCGGCCTACACAGTACACACTCCATCAATAGGCATACCCTGCATATATACACAACTCTGTGCTCGCAGAAATCATTCGCGACACGATTTTAATGTCAGATCCCAACTGATGCTCAATCATGCTTCCAATTATGATAAAGTCCATACACCAAACACTATCTGCAGAGTTCTTGCCATGACCTAAACTGGTAAAGAAAGGAGGGAAAAACGCAGCACACTGCTTCTGTCAAGCTTTTTTTTTTCTATTCTCAAGATCATATATGCCTGCAAAACTGGCATGTTCGAGAATACACAACTGGCCCCTGAATACAGACGTATTTTCTCACAGATAGCACAGATCTGAAGGTATGAGCATGAGTATATTCGCTTCATAAATATTTGTTATTCTGCATAAGTTTTTCAAAGCACTGCAACCGTGTGAGGGTCCGGAAACAAGCAACATCGAGTAACACCGAGCGGAACGCACTGCTTTCAACTCAACGTTCCATCGTAGCAAGCCTGAACCCATAAAACTATGCTGCAGTATTTTTACCTCCAGTTTCTCTAACTTGCAGAAAACTTATAATTTATAACATAAGTGAAATACCTCCGAATAGCCGCATCATGGCCTGGTCAGTGCCTCCTCTTCCACGCACACATCACGCCGCACACGATGGATCCACATGGGCGAAAACAACTGTCACCGTTGGCGTGAAGTCGGAACGTCCTCCAGATATGAAATTAACTCTCGAACACTAGGTGAGAAATTATTATATTAAGAAGTCAGTGACGTTCCAATTCCCTCTTCGAGACATGATCACGAACCGTGGAGGCCAGCAGCACAGCGCAGCAGCGTCGGTAGGGTCCTCCATGCCTCTCCACGTGCGATCTACGAAACTAGCGCGGTGTTTCCGGCCTCTACAGGAGCGTTGCTCTGCAGGAAACTTCTTGTTTCCAATAAATATTGCGGCATTTGCGCAAAGTACAATTTCAGTTCATTATATATAAATGTATTTTTGCTTTAGTTCACTGTTTCAATATCATATGTATACGCATCGATGACGGTTAAGCTCCTATGCGGCCGAATCGCGAGTGCGCTGGTGCCGGCGGTAGAGTTTGTGGTGATACTATAGAGGCTGGAAAGGTTTTCCTAGTGTCGGGAACGGGCGCCCTTTCCCTAAGCGCCGGTGAAACCAGTTTGGGTGCTCGGCGAGGGGGTAGATGGGGGCGCTGCTGCTCTCAGGCGGGTATGTGCCGAAGCAGCCAAAGGAATGCAGACCAGCGTTGCCTAATGGTGAAATTCGACACCAGATTGTGAAAATCTGGTGAAATTTGGGGGCCAATGGTGTTAAGGTACGAGAACTGCTACACCAAATACAATCTGGTGAAAAATGGTGAAAAATGTGGGGTAACGATTTTTACTTCAATTACCGCAATTTGCACCCAGTTGTAAGCATCTTTGTACCCTGCAGGTGGCATTTCCTAGCTTGTATTGATAGCTGAAGGATAAACGAAATCATGGCTGCAACGGCTCCCAGGGCACTAGATTCTCAAAACGTTGCTGCTGGCAACAACGAAGGTCTGGTAGTTTGTGGTGCTACTACCGGCGTCCCGCCACAGCTCTCTGGCTGTTTCCTTCGACTGTTCAATTTTGTCGTACGGAATTAGAATCGCCGTGTTGGACAAGGGCGTCAGCGCAGCAAAGTTGGTCTAACACTGTGCTAACATCCCGACGTCGGTCAGGCACGCTTCTTGCCAGCGACGTTTGTCGTCACTTCGTCGTAAGATGGACGTAAAAAGATTGATGCTGCGGATACCGATGTCAAAAAGTTGAGCATAGAGTGTGTGAAACACACGCACATAAAAGAAGAGGCGAAGCGGACAAGGACAAGCATTTTTTACAGTAAACAGTGGCACTTTCGCCGTGTAGATGAAGCATTCTTGTCCGCTTCGTCTCGTGCGTATATGTGTTTCGTTCGTGCAAGCTCAACCCTTCAAGATGTAAGACCAACCTGCCAACAGTCTGTCACCGAAGCTTTTAAAAAGCCAGCGTACGCACATTTTTGCACCATGTAGCGCATTTACGCTACGGGATACTACACGATTCGGGTACGCGAAACGGTCGGTCACTGAGTGCGTACGCGAGATGTTGCCGAACCGCCGCACATACAATTAAGAAACGTTAACATACCGCGAACTCAATAACAAAGCGGTTCTTTTTTCTTTTTTTTTTCTTACGTCTAGTATAACTGGAAGTGGTTAAAGTTGAGCATCAACTAGAACCAGTTAATTCCCAGTTGCTCCCACTACAACTAGAAATGGTTCAACTGGAACCAGTTACTTCCCAGTTGCTCCTAGTGAAACTGGAAATGGTTCCACTTTGATCCCAGTTGCCCCTCAACTGGAACCAGTTGAGCTCTAGCTGGGACTAGTTGAGCTCTAACTGGGACCAGTTGCCCTCTAACTGGGACCAGTTGATCCCAGCTTATACCAGTTGAAACCAGTTGGATTCCCAGTTACACATTTTCACCTGGGTTAGTACAAACAAACGCTCCGCAGTCATTCACAGCTGTCCCTGTAACGGATTTGAAACCCTTAGGAAAAAGCTGAGGGATCCCTGGCAGCATACATCAGACCAACAGTTACATAACCAACTACGTGTAATCAAGCCTTACCTCGGTGACTGGCCGCCCACATCAAAAACGCGCCGTACAGACGTAACACTCTGTCGGCTACGTATAGGACACGCACAGCACACATGCACACATTTTGTCCGGTGGTGATCCGCCTGTATGCAATTGTGGTGAGCCGCTCAGCGTACTTCATGTCCTCCTTCAATGCCGCGAACTAGAACCCCAGAGGAAAAGACATTTTCCAGTACCATCACGACAGCACCTCCCACTGCACCCTTCTATGTTCTTGGGCAATGAACCTTCTTTTAAATATGAATCTCTACTTGCGTTTTTTAAGGATATACATAATTTCCGAGACATATATTCAGGTGACCTGTAGCACGGCCTCTAAACAGAGGCTGCTGCTGCAGCATTTTCTCGGAGAAAGCATGCGCTTCCTAGGCCTGTCCACAAAGGATTACGGTAGGTGTCGTGCTACTTTAATTTTAGATATTTTAGTACAATCACCATTTCTCATTCATTCCCGACCCATAGACCACTCCACACGTCACTGCCATAATTTTACCCTAGGTTCTTTTTACGCTCCTTTACAGCGATTTGTCTTTAGGCCCCCTTACAGCCACGTACCATCCGCCATTGTAACGCACCAATCACGGCAGACATATTCACTGTCTTGGCGCTCTTTGGCCACACTTGGCCCTTGCGCCACAAAACACCAAATATCATCATCATCAGGGTACTGCACCCGGAAAGAAGTAGCTTTGCGGCTGAGGGCTATGCACTATTGTCGGTTGTGAAGCATATACGGAAATCAAAGATACAAAAATCAGTTATAATTACAGACTCGTTAAGCGTCGTAAATGCACTGTCACTTTTCAGATTCATAAACCCGGTACCAATTGAGCTGTATTCCGTTCTGTGTACGGCGTATATGTCCAACCAGCATATTACTATTTGCTGGGTGCCTGGTCATACAAGCGTCGAGGGCAATGTGTTAGCTGAACAAATGGCCACGTCAGTTACATTGCGCGCTATTAACCCTACTGCTACTGTCCCTCCAACAGATCTAAAACCCTTCCTGCGTAAGAAACTGCGAAGCCACTGGGAACACTTGTGGGACACGGAATTAAATAATAAGGTTCACTTGATTAAGCCGCAGTTAGGTTACTGGCCCTTCGCTATGAGAACACGGCGAACTGATGTCCTATTCTGTCGCCTCAGAATAGGACACACATATGGTATCCATAGCTTTCTGCTGACTGGCGATGAAACTCCAATATGTGGTAGATATGGTGAGAGGCTAATCGTCCTCCACGTCCTCCTGGAATGTAGGGAAACTGAAAGAGAAACATTTCCCTTTAGCATACCGCTATCATCTTCCTCTACATCCTATTATGTTTCTTGACGAAGAGCACTTTATAACGTAAAATCAGTCCTTGGCTTTTTAAAAGATGTTGTATTGAATGTTTTAGCCCAACAAGTTCATAGCGCATCCACTGTCCAGACGATGCCGCTGTGATAGCAGCTTTATATGAGCACATGCCTCCATGCCCTTGTTTTCAGGGCTCTGATGAGGCACTAGTGCTCCATATCAAGTTTTTATTTCATATTCGTATCATTTTTTAATGCATTTTATGTCTCCATAGTACACATCACTTGTCATTGCCATAATTTTATTCTATGTATAGTTTACGCACTTTACAGCGACTGTATTTAGGCCCATTTACAGCCACGTCACATCTGTTTTATCCATCCTGCGTAATGCGCATTTCATTATAATCACTCTGGCGCTCTTTGGACGCATTTGGCCCTTCCGTCAATAAATTCCACTAATCGTCAAGAAAATTCTTTACGCTTTGGAACCACCAGTGGTCTTCAGACGTTAGGAGTACTGTGCAGGACTGGCAGAACAGGACCGTCAAATGCCTAGTACGTCTGCCGAGGCGAGAGCCACATGCCAAGTGTTCCGCGAGGCTGTCCACCAGGTAGGCCAGGAACGTCAGGAACGATTCCCACTTGACACTGTCCGGATTGTACTCGACCACACTCTCCCCACCAGGGATGAGGAGTGTGTTTGAAGGGTGGATCTGGTTAATAACCCAATCCTGGCAGGCGCAGAACAGGAGGTCGTAGAACCCCTTGATTCTTGGAACCTGCAAATTTCAGAGCAATAATTAAGATTACTAGAAGACACATCACGTATATTAGGTGCTTAAATTTTCTTAACACATTTTGGTTATTTTAGGAGTACAGAAACCAAAAGGAAAGAGTCAGACAGCAAGCACCTAAATTAAGCTTGCGCTGCTATTGTCGGGCGTGCTGTGCACATGGCTGGCAGTTTTTCTTTGAGGAGAGCAGGAACTCGTCCAAATTTAGTAATAATAATCGTGTGTTGCCATAGCGGTAAACCATGAAGTGAGCAGATATGTACCATTACGATTAAAGAAAGTTTCACAACCCCTAAGCATATCCATAGGAGATGAGAACGCGAAAGCGTTTCTCTTGGCTAGATTGTGATTGCGGAGGGGCACTGCAAACTGGTGTTGCCGAGTTGTTATAAAAAAGGAGGCAATGTGGGAGGGCAGATTGTGATTATTTAGATGATTTGATGCGATCTAAGTCATCACGATATTTTCTCAAGGTTAGCACAGAGCTTGAACATCCTGCCTACTCTACTATGAATGACTTGTCCAGTTCGCTCATATTTCAGAACCGTCCTGCTGTGAGAGAGCCCTACTCATTGCGTGTGAGAGTCTTGGCTGAGGAAATGGGTGTTCCACTCCTCGAATATCATCTCATGGCCCCTGCTAGGCCTCTCCCACCATGGGAGTGGAGAATTATACACACTGATGTATCTTTCGTTGAAGTTACAAAACATGCCCCTGCCGCGCATATCCAGATGCACTTCCTGGAACTTAAGCATAGGTACCCTCGTCCAGAATTCTACACAGACGCATCCAAGTCGAATTCTGGTGTCTCCTACGCAGCAATTGGCCCAGGCTTTTCTGATGCGGGTGGTCTGCATCCTGAAACAAGCATATTTACAGCGGAAGCCTATGCAATACTGTCAGCAATTAAACACATCAAGGCACTAAAGATACAAAAATCAGTTATATACACAGACTCTCTAAGCGTTATAAGAGCACTAAAAACTGTCCCGAAGCGCACAAACCCAGTACTTACGTCGCTGTACTCGCTCTTATGTGCCATTTATGCGTCTGAGCAGGATGTCGTGTTGTGCTGGATACCTGGGCACCGAAACATTCGAGGAAACGAGTTGGCTGACCGGTTGGCTGCAGCCGCCCACATAAATGCTTTTGAGTCATCCATGGCAGTCCCTATTCTGGACATAAAACCTCATCTTCGCAAAATGATCAGGATGCACTGGCAACGTTTGTGGGACATGCAAACAAATAATAAACTACATGTTATAAGGCCATACTTAGGGATCTGGTCGACAACAACGAAATCAAGACGGAAAGAAGTCATACTCTGTAGACTCCGAATAGGACACACGTACGCTACGCACAATTACCTCCTGGCCGGACGTGAACCTCCAACCTGTAAAATGTGTGGAGAAGCATTGACAGTGGTTCACGTTCTAATAGAATGCCAAGAATTAGAACATCTGAGAAAGAGGTATTTTAGCAGGCGTTACCTCGAGAACCTTCCTTTTCACCCTGCTATGTTTTTAGGTAACGAACCTATCTTTAAACAAGAGGCAGTTTTAACATTTTTAGACGAGTCTAAGGCACTAGAGGTCGTACACACCTGGAACTCCTAGCACACCCTCGTTAAGAGGATGTTGCTACGGCTGTACTTGTGTGTACGCACTCGCCTCGAGACCCTTCATCGCAAGGGGACTCTGAGGCTGTAGTGTTTTTAATTATCTCAGACGTAACTACATGATTTTAAAACACATTTTATACTCATTGCACACCCTCCGTTGGCATCCTCACCATAATTTTATTACCTGCATTCGTTTTAGGCACGTTTAGTGCGTATGATTTTAGGCCCCTTTACAGCCACTTCACATCAGGGCATTCTCATAGATCACAGCATTGCTTACACATTTTCATTGCTCTTGGCGCTCTTTGGCCGTGATCGGCCCTTGTGCCAATAAATGCCAGACATCAATCAATCAAACAAAAGAGTACATGCGTCCTCTTCTCAAACAAAAGAGGTATATTGCCAGAAGCTACCATTGACCTCGCTGGGGACCGATTGCCGTTCAGTCTGCAGCACAAATTTCTGGGTGTTCTTTCAGACACCAAACTTACATTTGTCCCTCATTTAAGATACCTCAGAGAGAAGTGCATGACGACCATGAATCTGTTAAAGTTATTATCCCGAACAACCTAGGGCAGTGACAGGAGGTGCTTACTCACCCTGTATAAAAGCCTCATACGCTCGCGCTTAGACTATGGTGCCGTAATATACCAATCTGCAACAAAGAGCGCGCTTGGAATGCTAGATCCAATCCACAACCTTGGTATACGGCTGGCAACAGGCGCTTTTAGAACAAGCCCTGTAGAGAGTCTGTACGTTGAGTCTAATGAGTGCTCCTTACATTTACTCAGGACATATTTTAAGTTTTACATACTTTTTAATGGTCAAATCCGATAGCGAGCACCCGTGTTACCCCATAATCTCCAAAGTGCCATCTGCTAGGTTACATAGTAATCGCCCATCTGTTCGTGCCCCATTCTGTCTGTGTTTAGAACAACTAGCCGAAGAAAGTGGAATTCCCATCCAAGAAACCGTCGTAATGGATCCCATCCCGCTCGCACCGCCTTGGAAATGGCAGACCATTAGGTGCGACTTATCATATTTTGAAATATCAAAGCATGCGCCTGAGCCGCATATACGCTCACATTTTATTGAACTCCGGACAAAATACTCATGCGCGGAATTTTACACCGACGGCTCGAAGTCTGCTAATGGTGGGGCTTATGCAGCTTTAGGGCCCTCGTTTTCAACCTGTGGTACGTTAAGTCCTCACGCAAGCATTTTTACTGTGGAAGCTTTTGCAATCCTCGCTACTGTTAAGCACATAAGACAAACCTGTCTCCCTCAGGCCATTATATTTACAGACTCGTTAAGTGTTGTTCGCTGTATAAAAAGTTTAAGAAAGCACAGAAACCCCATTGTTACCAACCTTTATAACGCTCTCTGCTCAGCATACATGAGCAACCAAGAAATTGTCCTCTGCTGGATCCCTGGGCACAGAGGTATTGATGGAAACGTAGCTGCTGATGAAAGGGCTGCGTCAGTACTCTTTTGCGACAGCGATGTTAACATGCCAGTACCACTGACAGACCTTAAACCTTTCTTGCATCGGCACATAACAAAGCATTCGCAGAGGCAGTGGGACACGCAAGTCTTAAACAAACTGCACACAATCAAACCAAAATTGGGCAACTGGACGCATGAAAGAATAGCGAGGCACAAGGAAATTCAGCTCTGTAGAATAAGAATAGGGCATACATATAGCACTCACTCCTACCTTTTAACTGGAACAGAACCGCCTGCATGCCCTAAATGTGGCGACCGCCTCTCTGTCCTCCATGTCCTCATTGTGTGTCCAGAACTAGAGAAATACAGGAAAAAGTACTTCCCCTCACTGTACCTTTACCGGACACCCTTGCACCCAGTATTCTTTTTAGGCGATCACCCGCTTTTTAATATCACAACAGTATTGGAATTTTTATCAGAAACTCAAACAATAGAAATAATTTGGCCCGGCATGTAACACAGCTTCCCTTTGGGAGCTGTAGCTACATGAGAGTAACCTATATAGCACCACCCTCCCAGCCCTTGCGCTCAAGGGCATTTACATCTACAAACCGAACTCGAAGCTGTGGCTGAGGTGCTGGTGCTATTGAAATACCTCTTCGTTTTAATAAAAAATCAGCACATCATATGTTCATCACAGTGCACTCTCATCTACATTATTTTAATAGATATACATTTTACACCCTTTACAGCGAGTGTTTTTAGGCCACGTATTGTGAGCGGTGTTGAAGGTACGATGATATTAGGGAGTGGGCATTACGCCTAATACCATAGTGATGAAGCTTCTGTAGAAGAATGTGGTGGCAATTTTTTCAATATAGAAACACTAATCTCTGTTTACTACGCTTTCATTCATACGCATATTAATTATTGCATATCATCATGGGGAAAGGCGTATCCGGTCCATTTATCGCCATTGCAACACACTCAAAATCAAGCTATTCGTATCATGACACACAGCAGCTACACATCAGAAGCATCTCCATTGCTCATCTCTAACGGCATTCTGTCGGTGGGAAAACTTCACAAATACTCACTCGCAATTCTGATACATAAATCCATCAACGGAAAGCTTCAGTTACCCATAATCACCAAAAGCCAGTATCCTCACTCTTTGTCTACCCGTTTCGCTTCCAGCAATAGCTATTTATTACCGAAACCCAGAACTAATTATGGTAAGTTCACTACTAACTTCTCAGCCACACAACTCTGGAACTCATTACCATGCCATATTAAGAGTCTCTCTAATTTCCACACATTCAAGTTCAACCTGCGATCTTACTTGCACTCAGCATAATCATTTCATCATCACCACTTTTTTAGCCCTTTTTTATAACCAAACCTTCCTTGTTAGTGTTATGCTTCTTTTGTTACAGTGTTTAGTTTGTGTTCATATTTAGCTGCGTTGTATATACTTTTGTTACTCATTTCTTATGGAAGGTCCCCTGTACAGTCTGTTGACTTTGGGACCTCCCTCTGTATCTGTATAATCCCCAATTGTAACTACTATTTTTGTGCAATAAATAAATTTTAAAAAATGAAAATATACAGCCATGTCATGTCCACCATATTTTATGCCACAATGTATTTGACACGGCCATTTGTTCTTAACAAGAGTCATGGCGCTCTTTGGCTATAATTGGCCCTTGCGCCACTAAACACGATACATCATCATCATCCCACTGCTCTGGGTTACGGGTGTTGTATGCTACTGCATTGGTTGTAAGGTTGGCTAGGTTTTGCAAGGCACTGTCTTGGTTTTTTGTGCAAAGTTTGTAGTAACGATAAATCGTATATTCGTATAGTGATGGAACTCTAACGATACGCAATTTGGCAAACAATGCAGCTGTATGTGATAAATAGGGCACCTTACAAGTTAGTCTAATAATTCTTTTTTTGTAATAGAAATAATTTCATGATATTTGCATTTGTGGTTGTGCCCCACACAAGAGCACCATAGTTCAGAGTGGAAGAGAAAAGCGAGTTGTAGAGGAGTAGATTTACTGTAACCGGAAACGTTGTACTGTTTCGCTGCAAAAGTCCTATAGTACGAGAAAGTTTTTTAACCAGGAAGTCAACGTGTGCATCCCATGACATTGTAGCGGAAAAATAGATGCCTAGGGTTTTGAAAGACTTAACGTATTCAATTGATGCACCATTAATAAATAGCGGATACGTAATACATTCCTTATGACGAGGGTGAAAGTTCAAGGCTTTCGTTTTTGCAACATTCAAACCCAGCTGATTATCTATGGGCCATTGTAGAATTAACTGAACAGTGGCGTTGGCATGATCCGCTAAGTCACGAGCGGAGCGACCAGCGAAGAAAATGCTCTTATCATCAGCGTAGATGACATACTTTACCGTCTGATCAACGCTGACAATGTCATTAATATACAAAAGAAATAAAAACGGGTCTAGGATGCTTCCTTGAGGTACACCTAATTTAACCTCTCTTGAGGAAGGTGCGTGTCCATTTATTTCCACGTACTGTGAGCGGTGTTGAAGGTACGATGATATTAGGGAGTGGGCATTACCCCTAATACCATAGTGATGAAGCTTCTGTAGAAGAATGTGATGGCTAAGGCTATCAAATGCCTTCGTGAAATCTAAAAAAACAGCTAATACGAGGTTGTGATTTTTCGAAATTTTCAAGTATATATTCTTGTTGCACAAGAAGGGCAAGCTCTGTTGATTTATTTTTTGGAAGCCATATTGTACTGGCTTTAAAATCTTATAACGGTCAACGAAGGAGGTGAGTCGTTTAAGTATTATTTTCTCTAGTCCCTTAGAAATGACTGGTAGGATGGAAATGGGACGATAATTAGAAAAATTGTTTCTGTCACCTTTCTTGTAAATAACAGTTACTTTCGCACATTGCATTTTGCGTGGGAACACTCCGCTTGTAAGGCTTATATTAAAAATGTGAACTAAGCAGTGCGAGATTATGTCTATAACATATTTAACTGGTGCGATTTGTGTCCCTGACGCATCAAGTGATTTGCTGTTATTGAGTTTACTGAAAGAGTAAACTATCTCAGCTTCACTGACCGGGTCTAAGAAAATGGTGTGCTCGTTGTGATGTTTTAGCGCCGGGATAGAGTTCTTTGGCGAAGGGGTGAAGGAGACAAAGAAATCATTAAACGCAGTAGAAAGCGCCGATCCTTATAACTCTACTCCGTCTTGTACCAGTATGCTAAGGTTTTCAGGTGCGTGACCAATTATTGATTTAAATTTTTTCCAGAGCTGCTGAATTTCCTTGAGAAGAACCAAACTAATTGGTGTAATACTCCTTTTTTGGCTAAGCGAATATGTTTGTTTACATGGTTTCTGAAAGTTTTATAAGTATTGAGTGATTCAGCAGACCTTACTTGAACAAACAATCTGTAAAGTTGTTGGCGTTTCCTTATTTGGCTGAGCAGATCATTATTCATCGATGGCTTCCTACCCTTTTTTTTGACTGCCTAGATGTTTTGTAGGGAAAACCCAATCCTGGCAGGCGCGGAACAGGAGGTCGTAGAAGCCCTTGTTCCTTGGCACCTGCAAATTTCAGAGCAATAATTAAGATTACTAGAAGACACGTCACGTATATTAGGTGCTTGTACATTTTGGTTATTTTAGTAGTACAGAAACCAAAAGAAAAGAGCGAGAAAGCAAGCACGCAGATTGAGCTTACGCTGCTACTGTCGGGCGTGCTGTGCACATGGCTGGCAGTTTTTCTTTGAGCAGAGCAGGAACTCGTCCAAATTTAGTAATATTAAGCGTGTGTTGCCATAGCGGTAAACCATGAAGTGAGCAGATATGTACCATTACAATTTAAAAAAGTTTCACAATCCCTAAGCATATTCATAGGAGTTGAGAACGCGAAAGCGTTTCTCTTGGCTAGATTGTGGTTGCGGAGGGGCACTGGAAACTGGTGTTGCCGTGTGTGTTATAAAAAAGGAGGCAATGTGGGAGGGCGCATTGTGTTTATTTAGATGATTTGATGCCATCTAAGTCATCACGATGCCATCTTTGTCATCCAGGCAGTGTACGCAGATATGCCCAAGACAGGTCACCGGCATGTCGAAGTAATAGCGCCGCCGCGGCGTCGTAGGTGGTGTCACTAGACAGTCACTGGTCTTCAGACGTTGAGAGTACTGTGCAGGACGGGCAGAACAGGACCGCCAAACGCTTATAGTACTTGTGCCGAGGCGAGAGCCGCACGCCAAGTGTTCCGCGAGGTTTTCCACCACACTCTTAGCTGAAGGGGGAGTAGTGCGAGGGTAGGACAACTTCATGACTCTATCCAGAGTTATTCAACTCTAGGTGGGAGGAATGCGGAGTCAGCCGCGGGGCTTACTCTTCCATTTTAGGAAGAGTAACATGGTCTGCATGCTCCCATGCTGCTTATGTAGAGTTAGAAACTCGCGGAACTCCAGCGTACGTAGCGTGAACCGCGCCCAGTACTCCATCGTTCGCAAATATCGCCGCACAACGATATGCGATTGCAGCGTTGCCGGCCTGGACGTGGCAAGCCTCAACGTACCTTGATATCCTGAATATACTGTCCAACAATAAAACGTACACGCGACTCTCTGTGAGCGCGCCGCTTTAAAGATTTTGCGTCGGCGGACGGCCTGCCTGACGCGCACCGATCGGCACCGACAAGAGAAAGCAAGCCAAGAATTCCACCACTGCACTTCTAGTGCGCTGTTAAAGACGAGTGCGCTCACAAGGGGACAAAACAAAAAGCAAAAGCAAACGCAGGTGGGTGGAGAGATAACAGAACAGCGAACAGCGCCGGGCGCCGATGCGAGGGTTCCATCGGGCGCCAGTTGCGCCTGTGCCACTGTGGGTGCCCGAAGCAAGCTCAGCCGTATCGCGGATATCGAAATTATGGCCAGTTGGCTCTGTGAACGCTGCATGAGGATGGTGCTGTTGAGTTGGCACACTGTGCGTGCTTTGTGCTGGCAGTCTCACTGTGTTCTCGTCGCTGAACGTGAAGGTTCTGATGTGACGGCAGGGCAACTTATGTCATGCTGTGACAGTGATGGTTTCGCCATGCCGCGACGCGCAACCGTGCAAGCTCGGCCCATTCCGGCGCACCCATGGTAGGTCATGCATTTGTTTTGTTTGTTTGTTGGTCTTTATCGCCGCTGTTGCATGTGTACGTGTTGTTCTACACAGCGCGCTGTCTAAGCGAAATAAAGGCAAAAAAGAGCCGTTGCCAGTAGGGGCGTCTGCGCAAGCAGGCGTTTGGTGTGTAGCGACACCACGGACCCGAGCTAACGGTGGGGTTTCGACTCCCTCCCACGCCTAGCTGTGCGTGGCTGAGCCGTGTCCGGGGAAAAGGGGATCCTGGGGGTTGAGCCGACGCCAGGTGATTGGACCTTTAAGGCCCCCCGGCAGAGGCAACACACCCCTTTGGCCCCGGCTTCACGTAGACGGCACCCCTGGGCTGACCCACCCAGGGGAAATCGGCAGTCGCCTTTTCCTATCTCTCTCTCCCCGCATCTTCGTCTTTCTCTCTCACTTTTCATCTGTCCTGTCTTCTCTTCTCTTCCACCTACTTCACTTTTCCAGGCGGCGAGGGTTAACCTTGTGTAGTTGCCCAACCTTGGGCAGGTATATTTGGTTATAGCGGTGATGTATGGCTGGCGACATCAAGTGATCTACCTTGTAGCGTCGTCCCCTTGTTGAGCTCGGTGGTGGGTGGCCACCATCGCCGCCGAATCCTACCCATTATATGGCATATTCTTTTCCCGCGCTTCCTGATCCCCACCCGAAAAGGTGGCGCACCGATGAGACCCTCACTTCTGCCTTAACCAAAGAGCCATACCCCAAATTCCATGTAATACACAGCCAAAATCCAACAAAAACTGTCCGAACAATATCACCATTCCTCGTGTCAAAATCAATCACGGAGGCGATCGGCCCAGGCTACAAAGCAACGAAAATGGGAAGTGGCGATCTCCTTCTGGAAGTTCGCTACAAGCCCCAGTATGAGAAATTGTCAAAACTTGTAGCTTTAGGGAACATCCCATTGTCAGTGGGCCCACATATATCTCTGAACACAGTGCGCGGCGTCATCTCTGACGATGACCTTCTCGAACTCAGTGAGAGTAAACTCCTTTAAGGATGGCAAGACGAGGATGTTGTCAAAGTACAAAGGATCATGATAAGGCGAGACGACAAGCAAATTCCAACAAAGCACATAATTATAACATTCGGAACCAACAACCTCCCTGAATCTATCCAAACCGGCTATTGTAAACTTCGTGTAAGACCATACATACCAAATCCCCGTCGCTGTTTCAAGTGTCAGCGCTTTGGACATGGGTCGCAAAGCTGCAGAGGGCGAGCCACATGCGCCAAATGTGCATCTAAAGAACACCTGTCCGACAGTTGCACCTCTGCCGCCCGATGCGCGAACTGTGAAGGGGACCACCCCGCCTACTCACGATCATGCCCCTCGTGGAAGAAAGAAAAGGAAATAGTAGAACTGAAAGTCAAATTCAACTTGTCGTTTCAAGAGGCTCGTAAGCGTTATACAACTCACAACCAGTCTAGTCCCTCCTTCGCCGATGTGACGCGCCGGGGCGCCGCGCCACATCCTCCGGCGGCCGAAAGAGTCACACGGAGTGTGACCGCGGCCACGCCATCAGCGTCCCCGGCTGGAGCAGCCTGCGCTGCTCCGCCCCCTGACCAACAGGGCCTGCAGACTCCCGAGTCTGCCGGACCCCGGGCCACTGCTCACGCAGTTAGGTCCGGAACTCCCGTGAACGTGCCTGCCAAGCAGGCGCCATCCACCACCTCAGAAGAGGTGATGGACACAAGTCACACTCCTCCGGCGCCTCAGACGCCGAAGGAAAAGCGCAGCTCCTCGGAGCGCGCCAAAAAAGAGAAACCCCGCATTACAGGGCCCCCAAAGGGTCCTGTAATTTAAGGTAACACTTTTGTACACACAGCACCAAACTACGTTAAAATGGATACACAAATCCTACAGTGGAACATCAGAGGACTGCTCAGAAACCTTGACGATGTCCAAGAACTATTACGCGAAAATTCACCTAAAGTGCTGTGTGTACAAGAAACACACTTGAAACACAAACACACAAACTTCCTACGCAACTACGTCATTCTTCTAAAGGACCGAGATGATGCCATGGCATCATCCGGTGGTGTAGCTATTATCGTTAATAAATCAGTAGCATGTACACATTTGCCACTACAAACACCCCTGGAGGCAGTGGCTGCTCGAGTAGTTCTTTTAGATATACTCGTCACCATTTGCTCCCTATACATACCACCGCACCACCACTTACAAAAGCAAGAATTACAGTCCTTGGTGGATGAACTGCCGGAACCTTATCTTGTCCTTGTTGACTTCAATGCGCATAGTGGTCTATGGGGTGATTCTCGCTGTGATGCGCGAGGCCGCCTGATTGAACAGTTCCTCTTCTCTTCCGGCGCGTGCCTGTTGAATCAGAAAGAGCCAACATACTACAATCTCGCCAACAACACCTACTCATCCATAGACCTCAGCATTACATCTCCATCCCTTCTTCCTCTGCTTAATTGGAAAGTTATTGGGAATCCCTACGGAAGTGATCACTTCCCAATAGTTCTAAGCGCACCAATAACGAATCAATGTCCTCCACATGTCCCCAAATGGAAGACAGATAGAGCCGATTGGGAAGAGTTTCGAAAACTCTCCCTCTTAAGTTGGACTGACATGTCTGCATTAAGCACAGAAGCTGCTGTGGGCTACTTCACTGCTTTTTTGATTGATGCTGCAACCAAATGCATCCCACAAACAAACGGAATGTCCGGCAAACGACGTGTACCATGGTGGAATAATGATTGTCGAAACGCGCGCAAGAAACAAAACAAAGCATGGAGCTTACTTCGGGACTCGCCGACAGCCGAGAATCTCGAGAATTTTAAGAACATAAAATCTCAAGGAAGGAGAACACGCCGACTAGCGAGACGGGAAAGTTGGCAGAAGTTTTTGTCAGGCATCACTACATATACGCAAGAAGGTAAAGTCTGGAACAAGGTCAGTAGGATAGTAGGAAGAGAAACCCATGCACTCCCTCTGGTAAACACACAAGGTGATAGCTTAGATGACCAGGCGAACTGCCTGGGCGCACACTTCGAGCAGGTGTCTAGCTCGTTGCACTATTCTGAAGCCTTCCAACGCTACAAAAGCAGAATAGAAAAACAAAAACTAGAGCGCAAATGTACAAAATACGAAGCATACAATGAACCTTTTTGTTTACCTGAGCTTCAGGCATCCCTTAGCTGCTGTAATAAATCTGCCCCAGGTTCTGACCGGGTAGTATATGAAATGTTAAAAAACCTACCTCTCGAAACACAAAACGCACTACTTTCCCTGTACAATGCTGTCTGGTTTTCTGGCGAGATCCCTTCTGCCTGGAAGGAAGCGATTATCATTCCTATCCTAAAACAGGGCAAGGACCCATCCTCTGTTTCAAGCTACAGGCCCACAGCCCTGACTAGTTGTATTTGCAAGGTTTTCAAAAAAATGATCAACAGGCGACTACTACACTTCCTCGAGACGAACCATCTACTTGATCCATACCAATGTGGATTTCGAGAAGGTAGATCCACCACAGATCATCTATTACGTATTGAGGCAGAAATACGTGACGCATTCGTGCACAATCAATTCTTTCTCTCCGTCTTCCTCGATATGGAAAAGGCATACGACACAACATGGCGTTTTGGAATATTAAGGGACCTGTCCGACCTAGGTTTACGTGGTAGAATGCTGGATATAATAGAGAGTTACTTGTCGGACCGTAACTTCCGCGTACGAGTAGGAAACGGCCTATCACAAACGTTTCTGCAAGAAACTGGAGTACCACAGGGTGGTGTCCTTAGCTGTACACTGTTCATTATCAAAATTAACTCCTTACGTCTACGCATCCCACGAAATATGTTTGATTGTACATATGTCGACGATGTGCAAGTCGGTTTTAAATCATGCAATCTTGCAACGTGTGAGCGGCAGATCCAGTTAGGTCTGAACAAAATCTCTAAATGGGCAGACCAGAACGGCTTTAGTTTTAATCGCCATAAGAGCACCTGCGTCCTGTTCTCTCGCAAGCGAGGCCTTCATCCTGACCCAGACATCGACCTGCATGGTCAACATCTCTCCGTGAAGACGGAGCACAAATTCTTAGGCCTAATCCTAGATAGTAAGTTAACGTTCATATCACACATCAAGTATTTAAAAAACAAATGCATAAAAACAATGAACGTTCTAAAAGTTTTGTCACACACTACGTGGGGCAGTGACAGGAAGTGTCTGATGGACCTGTATCGAAGCCTCATACGCACTCGCTTAGACTACGGGGCAATAATCTATCAATCTGCAACGCCTAGCGCCTTAAAGATGCTTGACCCCGTCCACCATCTGGGCATCCGCCTATCTACCGGTGCCTTTCGCACTAGCCCCATAGAAAGCCTCTACGTCGAATCGAATGAGTGGTCGCTTCACCTGCAGCGATCCTACTTATCCTTTATATATTTTCTCAAGGTGAACGCAAACGACGAACACCCTTCACACTCCACAATCAATGATTTGTCCGCATCTGCCCTGTTTCACAACCGTCCCTCGGTGCGAGAGCCCTACGCACTTCGTGTGAGGGGCCTAGCCGAGGAAATGGGTGTGCCACTTCTTGAACAACCTGTGATGGCCCTCGTTGCGAATATCCCGCCGTGGCAATGACAATCCATAGACTGTGATATGTCCTTCGTGGAAATTACTAAACACGCCCCTCTTGCACATATTCGTATGCACTTCCTTGAACTGCAGCACAAGTACACATGTCCTGAATTCTTTACGGATGCCTCCAAGTCTCACACTTCCGTGTCATACGCAGCCGTCCGTCCATCTTTTTCAGATGTGGGCGTTCTGCACAAAAATACAAGCATATTCACAGCAGAAGCATATGCGATACTTGCAGCTGTCAAACACATTAAACAACTAAAAATGCAGACGGCAGTTATATACACTGATTCCCTTAGTGTGGTAAAAGCTTTAAAAACAATGAAAAAACACAGAAATCCTGTCCTTGTCTCACTATACACAACCCTGTGCACAATTTACAAGCTGGGACAGCATGTCATAGTGTGCTGGGTGCCAGGGCACCGCGAGATCCAAGGAAACGTGTTGGCGGACCAGTTAGCTGTAACCGCGCACGATAGCACTGCCAATTCAACCATAGCTGTCCCTGCACTTGATTTGAAACCCTCGTTGAAACGAAAGCTCAGGGATTATTGGCAACGGCTATGGGACAATCAAACACAAAATAAACTCCACCTCATAAAGCCACATCTCGGGAATTGGCCGCCAGTATCTAGGTCACGCTACACACAAGTAACACTTACCAGGCTTCAAATAGGACACACACCACACATGCATATCTCCTGTCCGGCGGTGATCAACCCAGCTGTGAGAGATGTGGTGAGCCACTTACAGTTCTCCACATCCTCGTCCAGTGCAACGAGCTACATGAACTCACAAAGAAACACTTTTTAATACCCTACCGACAGCAGCTTCCACTGCATCCTATCATGTTCTTCGGTAGGGATGCGCTTTTTAGACATAAGTCATTGTTAGCGTTTTTAAAAGATCTACGTAGTTTTCACCCCATCTTCCGAGGTGATCAGTAGCACGACCTCTGTACAGAGGTCGTTGCTGCAGTGGCCACATCGACGCCAATCTTTTACTACCATGAGCATTTCCATTCGCTGTTAGTTGCACATTTCATGTCACCCCCATTATTTTAATGCTAATATGTTTTACCCGCCCTTGGGCGCGCAATTTTAAAGCCCTTATACAGCCACCTACCACAATCATTGTCCACATCTATTCACTACCTGGCGCTCTTTGGCCATCAAATGGCCCTTGCGCCATTAAAAGCCACTCATCATCATCATCATTGATCCCTCCATTTATTTGAATGAAAGCACACTGCCAGTGAAACAAAAATACAAATTTTTAGGTGTAACATTCGATAAGAAGCTCACATTCCTTCCTCATATAAATGCCCTTAAAAAGAAAACCTCCAGAGCTTTGAATATACTGAAAGTGCTCTCGCGGAAACACTGGGGGTCAGATAGGACATGCCTGTTACATATTTACCGCTCTGTTGTGCGCTCCTGCTTAGACTATGGATGTATAGTATATGGTTCAGCAAGACCATCATATTTGAAACGACTGGACCCAGTATATAATTCAGGATTGCGTCTCGCAATTGGTGCCTACAGAACATCACCGATAAACACTATTTATATAGAAACAAACGAGCCACCACTTACAGACCGAAGAACCATGCTCACATGTACGTACATTCTTAGAATCCGTGCCTTGCCTAAGCATCTCTGTTACCAAATAGCCACAAAATGTCCATCCAAAACACTCTTTAACAACAAACCTCAAACGATCCGACCACTCGTCCTCCGCTTCGAAGAAAAATGCCATGAATTAGGTATACTGGACACACTGCCTAATATTACCAAGAAGCCCGACCCACCTTGGTGCACTTTTCCCTGTGTATGCGACTTCACACTAACACAGTTCCAGAAAAATCAAAGACCAAATGAACGCATATTACAGGAGTTTTTCGCATTGAGTGAGAAATATGAAGGTTGCACAGCTTTCTACACAGATGGTTCCAAAACATCAGAATACGTTGGTAGCGCAATAGTACAAGGAAAATGGGAAAAAGTGATCAGGCTACCCAGTGTGCTTCAGTTTTTACAGCAGAATGTCACGCTATTGCTGTAGCTGTGGAAAAAATAATGTGGAAGAAAATTGCAAACAGTGTTATTTACACAGACTCATTGAGTGCCATCACCGCAATACATTATAAGAATGCAGTTCAACCCATAATAGGAGACATTATTCATAACATAATCGGAGCTAGAACTCAAGGAATGAATATAAAATTCTGCTGGGTCCCTAGCCACGTAGGAATCAGCGGTAATGAAAAGGCTGATACATGTGCCGCACTTGCCATTAATAGATATATGATTAAAGTAAGCATACCTTACAGAGACTCTGTAAATTTTATAAGAAATAAACTAAAAGCGAAATGCCAGTCTACATGGGATATTGAAACTAACAATAAACTCCGCCTGGTTAAACCGATCATCTCCGAATGGCAGTCATGTAGACATCAGGAACGTTTCATAGAAGTAATTGTTTGCAGACTACGTATAGGACATACACACCTCACACACAACTTCTTACTAACAAAACAAGACAAACCATTGTGTGAGCAATGTGGAAGAGAACTCACAGTTAATCACATTTTATTCTCATGCAGAAAACTCGAACAACTTCGGAAAAAATACTTTACTGCATTTTACGATCAATACATTCCTTTTCATCCAAAACTACTACTCGGTGAAAACGCACTCGTAAATATTCCATCTCTTTTTAGCTTTTTAAAGGACGCAGGTGTTCTCAAGAGACTCTAAATTAACACCTTGTACATTGCTACTTATGTGACACACCTCACCCATTCTTTTCATAGTTGAGAAGAAGGCTGAGGTCTTTACTTATTGGGTTCTTCGACGTCCTTGTCTGAGGCAAGGATGGTTGCTCAAGTAACCTAGCAATTCCAAACATATTATGCCTTGCTCTTGGCGCATGATAGCCTGAGATGCTTATGCGCCATAAAACCCAATACAACACAACACATATCTGCCGCAAATCAATCTATTCCAAAAGGTCCGGGTAGAAGGGCCAAGGCTAAACCGTGGTGGAATGAGGAATGTTAAAAGGCGAAAAATGATCAAAAGAAAGCATGGGGCATGCTGTCTCGCTATCCTACAGCTGAAAACTTAATAGAATTCAAGCGTTGTAAAGCAAATGGCAGGCGCATCCGACGTATACCAAAGAGGGAGAGTTGGATGAAATACCTCTCCTCAATTTATTCCTACGCAGACACGAGAAAAGTCTATAACAGGGCTAGTATACTTAAGGCGCAACCCGCTAGCCCTCTTCCATTAGTAAGCAGTCTTGGAACCACGCTTGAAAGCCAAGCTGACCGGCTAGGAGAGCACTTCCAGCACATATCGAGCTCGGAGCACTACTCAAGGGCATTTTTGAGCCATAAGACAAAGGTGGAGTCTTGCCATTTCCGCCCACAGAAACCCATTGAGGGAGGGTACAACAGCCCCATCACTATGCACGAACTTAATGTTGCGCTTAACAGCTTTGGAAACTCGGCACCGGGAGCAGATCAAATCACATACGAGATCATCAGGCGATTACCCAGAGAAACACTGGAATGCTTACTTGGCCTATACAAAAAAATCTTGTCCACAGGACAGATGCCGTATTCGTGGAAGGAGGCCGTTATAATCCCAATCCTGAAGCAAGGCAAGGATGCATCGGATGTAAGAAATTACAGGCCTATTGCCCTAACTAGCTATTTATGCAAGTTGTTCGAAAAAATCATAAATCACCGTCTAATTTATTTTCTGGCATTTAACGGAATCCTAGATTCACACCAAGCCGGCTTTTGCGTAAGCAGGAGTACAACAGATAACCTACTACTGCTAGAATCGTATATTAGGGAGGCATTTGTGCACAAGCAATATTGCCTCTCAGTTTTCTTTGACCTGGAAAAGGCATACGATACAGCCTGGCGCTATGGAAGACTAAGGGACTTCGATAGTTATGGTATATGCGGCAACCTATACAACGTCATACACAGCTACCTGACTGACAGGAAATTGCGAGTACGGGTCGGTACAGCACTCTGCAAAACATACATACAAGAAAACGGAGTCCCGCAAGGCGGAGGTCTCAGCTGCACCCTTTTTATAGTAAAGATGAACTCTCTACGCACTGCTCTCCCACCGACAATATCCAACTCTGTTTACGTAGATGATATCCAAGTAAGCTTTCGGTCATGTAACTTGTCCATTTGCGAACGGCAAATTCAGCTGGGTGTGAACCGTGTCTCGAAATGGGCAAATGAGAATGGTTTTGCAGTTAATGTTGACAAAACCGTTTGTGTCTTGTTTAATAAGTCCAAATCTGTTCAGCCGGCGCCTTGTATCAAAATCAATGGCCCCCCTTATGTGTTAAGGATGAACATAAGTTTCTTGGCCTAATTTTTGATAGCCGAATGTCTTTCATTCCTCACATCAAGGCACTGAAGTTGAAATGTCTAAAAACGATGAATCTGCTCAAAATGCTATCGCACCCATCATGGGGAGCTGACAGAAAATGTCTGTTATCACTGTTTAACAGTCTTGTTAAAAGCCGGCTGAACTACGGCTGCATAGTGTACCAATCAGCCTCAAAAACGGCAGTTAAGATGCTGGATCCGGTGTACCACCTAGGCATTCGTCTTGCTACTGGTGCGTTCTGCACAAGTCCTGTCAGTAGTCTGTACGTTGAGGCAAACGAGTGGCCCATCCAACTCGAGCGTGAATACCGCAGCCTCATGTACACCCTCAAGCTATTTTCCATTCCGACACATCCCTGTGCAAAACTCGTAGCGGACACTTCCTCTCTAAGGTTTTTTGAAAAGCGACCATCTCTTTCAAAGCCATCCAGTCTCACCTGTATCGCGACTGCTGCCCAAGCCGAAATACCGCTACAGCAAGTCGCTGAAGCACCTTCCATAGAGTGGCTCCCACCGTGGCAAAAAACTCGCATAAAATGTGACATGTCTTTCTGCCACATAGATAAAAAGCGCCATCCTCGTGCAGCTATAGAACAGCATTTCCTATCACTCCAATACAAATGTCGCGGCTGTCACCAATTTTACACAGATGCGTCGAAGACTAGACATTCTGTATCTGCCGCTGCCATTGGGCCTGAATTCGCCTCCTCACAGAGACTCAACACGCGCACTAGTATTTTTACAGCAGAAGCACATGCAATATTAACCGCCGTGAAATACATTATTAATCACAACATTAAGAAATCAATCGTATTTACTCCCCGCAGGGGCGTCTCCTTCTGCAGGCGTTTGGTGCGTGGCGACACCACGTACCCGAGCCAACGGGGGGGTTTCGACCCCCTCCCACGTGTCGCCGTGCGTGGCTTTGCCGTGTCCGGGTAAAAGGGGATCCTGGGGGTTGAGCCGACGCCGGTTGATTGGACCTTTAAGGCCCCCCGGCAGAGGCAACACACCCTTTGGCCCCGGCTTCACGTAGACGGCACCCCCGGATTGACCCGCACGGGGAAAATCGGCAGTCGCCTTTTCCTGTCTCCTTCTCTAGATACATCTTCGTCTTTCTCTCACTTTTTATCTTTCCTGTCTTCTCCTCTCTTCATTTTACTTCCATTTTTCCTGGCGGCAAGGGTTAACCTTGTGTGGTTATCCTACCTTGGGTCAACCATATACGGTTATAGCGGCCATGTACAGCTGGCGTTCGCGTTTCCTGAGCGTCTCGCGGCGTCCCCTTGTTGGGCTCCATGGTGGGCGGCTGGCATGGCTGCTGAACACACAACATAACTTATGGGATGCACTACCCCTCACCGAACTGATCGCCCCTCAAAGAGGTGGCACACCGATGTCATTTTTGAACTCCTCCCGGCAAAGAAAGAGAACTTTCCGAAGTGTCACATAATTCACAGTTACAGTACCGAGAAGAAAACCAGAAATATATCTCCGTTCCTTGTATCGAAGTGTCTAATCGAAACACTAGGCGCCGGCTACAAAGCCACCAAGACAGCCAGTGGTGATCTCCTGCTATAACTAAAAGACCATCTGCAGTACACGAGGCTAAGCAATCTGAAGGCATTTGGTGATCAGCCCGTCACCATCACACCTCACAGGATACTCAACACCGTGAAGGGAGTCGTGTGAGATGGCGACCTGATCGATCTATCCGAAGAAGAGCTATTGACAGGCTGGAAAGAAGAGAATGTTATTCAAGTACAGCGCATCACGATCAGGAGAGACGACAAACAAATTCCAACGAAACACCTTATACTTACCTTCGCATCTACAACACTCCGAAATGATATACAAACCGCCTACCTCAAACTACCCGTGAGACCATACATTCCAAACCCGCGACGCTGCTTCAAGTGCCAATGGTTTGGATATGGTTCCCAGAGCTGCCGAGGGCAGCTAACTTGTGCAAAGTGCGGCACCACAGGACACTCCACAGAAGATGACTGCAAGGCCGAGGTGCACTGCGCCAACTGCGATGGTGACCACCCGGCTTAATTCCAGGTCCTGCGTGGCGTGGAAAAGAGAAAAAGAAATTTTAACTATCACAGTCACACACAACATCAGTTTCCGTGAGGCGAGACAGCGTGTCTCGCCGCACTTTGCCGGTAAAAGATCTTTCGCCGAAGTGGTGCAACGGGGGGCAGCACCACAACGGCATCAAGCGGCTGCCGAAGCCACGCCTCGCGTGCTGAGGCCGCCGCTATCGGCCCCCACGGTGGGAGCAGCCCAGGCTGCCCTGCCTCCCTCGAACGTGGCCATGTCAGACGCCCCCTCCAGCCGTGGCACCTCGGAGGTCAACGAGGCCCCTACGACCTCCGGGCTGGTCGGGCCAAAGGCTTCGTCTTTCAAGGCGAAACCGAGATTACGCCCACAACAATCGCGAGAGAGCCCGCCCGTTGCCTCGCAAGAGGCAATGGCCACAACTCCAAGCGCAAAGGCGCAGAGAGCGCTAAAGGATCGGCGAGAACTCCTTGACCGACCCAAAAAAGACAAAACCCCAATTACAGGGCCCCATGAAGGTTCTGTAACCTAAGCCAACACTTTCTGTACATACAGCACTAAACCACATTAAAATGGAGACACAAATTCTACAGTGGAACGTCAGAGGACTGCTCAGAAACCTTGACGATGTCCAAGAACTTTTACACAAACATTCTCCAAAAGTGCTGTGTGTGCAAGAAACACATTTGAAACACAAACACACCAATTTTCTTCGTCAATATGTCATTTTTCGAAAGGACCGGGATGATGCTGTCGCGTCATCCGGTGGTGTTGCCATTATAGTTACTCAAGGAACAGCCTGCACACATTTACCACTCCAGACATCTCTTGAGGCAGTAGCCGTCCGAGCCGTTCTCTTCAACAAACTGGTCACAATTTGCTCTCTTTACATACCTCCACACCACCAACTGAGTAAACACGAATTCCACTCATTAATAGATGAACTTCCAGAGCCTTATCTCGTCCTTGGAGACTTGAATGCACACAACACTCTATGGGGTGACACTCGCTGCGATGCGCGTGGTCGTCTTATCGAACAATTTCTTTTCTCTTCTGGCGCATGCCTCTTGAATGAAAAAAAGCCCACATATTACAGCATTGCTAATAACACATACTCGTCAATAGATCTCAGCATTGCATCCCCATCCCTTCTACCGCTACTCAAATGGAAGGTCATCAATAATCCCTATGGAAGTGACCACTTTCCAGTAATCCTGAGCACACCAATAGATAATGAAGGTCCTCCACATGTTCCCAGATGGCTGATATACAAGGCCGACTGGGAGCAGTTTCGAAAGGCTACTCACCTAACCTGGTCTGATATGTGTGACTTAAGCATTGATGCAGCTGTAGACTACTTTACAGCTCTTATTATTGAAGGTGCGACCAAGCATATCCCACAAACTGGACTGTCTGCCAAACGATGTGTCCCTTGGTGAAACAGTGAGTGTCGAAATGCATGCAAAAAGCAAAATAAAGCATGGAAGCTCCTTCGGGACTCACCGACAGCCGAGAATCTTGACAGCTTCAAGAACATTAAATCTCAAGGCAGAAGAACGCGCAGACAGGCTAGAAGGGAGAGCTGGCAAAAGTTTTTATCCAGCATTAATTCATATACACAGGAGGCGAAAGGCTGGAACAGGGTCAGCAAGGTAATAGGACGACAAGCACATTCACTTCCTCTAATAAACACGCAAGGTGATAGCTTGGAAGACCAGGCGACCGCTCTCGGCGCACACTTCGAACAGGTCTCCAGCCGTCTCATTATACCGCAGCATTCCTACGATATAAAACAACGATCGAAAAACAAAAACTAGAGCGGAAATCCACAATGCACGAGGCATACAATGAACCGTTCGTCTTAGCTGAGCTGCAGGCATCGCTAAACGGCTGTAATAAATGCGCCCCAGGCTCTGACCGAATATTATACGAAATGTTGAAACACCTGCCCCCTGAAACTCAAAAAGCCCTCCTTTCCTTGTATAATGCTGTCTGGTTTTCCGGTGATATCCCTTCTGCCTGGAAAGAAGCCATAATTATTCCGATCCTAAAACAGGGCAAGGAACCTTCCTCAGCTTCAAGCTACAGGCCCATAGCGCTAACCAGCTGTATTTGCAAAGCTTTTGAAAATATTATAAACAGGCGACTAATGCACTTCCTTGAGATAAACAGTCTACTTGACCCACACCAGTGCGGGTTTCGAGAGGCGAAATCCACAACTGACCACCTTCTACGTATCGAGGCGCAGACTCGTGACGCTTTCGCTCATAAGCAATTTTTCCTTTCTGTGTTCCTCGATATGGAGAAGGCTTATGACACTACATGGCGCTTTGGCATATTGCGAGACCTTTCAAACTTAGGTGTACGGGGTAGAATGTTCACAATAATCGAAAGCTACCTTTCCAATCGGACATTCCGTGTTCGAATAGGCACTGTTCTCTCCCGAACATTTGTGCAAGAAACAGGAGTTCCACAAGGTGGTGTACTAAGCTGTACGCTTTTTATTGTCAAAATGAACTCCTTGCACTTGTCCATCCCACGCAATATGTTCTATTGTGTATATGTCGATGACGTACAGCTCGGCTTCAAATCGTGGAACCTCCCGATGTGTGAACGGCAGGTTCAGTTAGGATTGAATAAGGTATCTAAATGGGCACACGAAAATGGATTTAAATTGAACCCACAAAAGAGCACCTGCGTCATATTCTCCAGAAAGAGGGGCCTTCATCCCGATGCTGGCATCGACCTGGACGGTCAGCGTTTATCCTTAAACGCTGACCGTCCAGGTCGATGCCAGGATCTTTAAAAAACGTTCATTTTCTACACCGTATATTCTGGCAACACAGGTCGCAGCCTCGCCCTCAATTCTGAGGGCAAGGCTCAGGGGCGTCTGCGCGAGCAGGCGTTTGGTGTGTGGCGACACCACGGACCCGAGCCAACGGGGGGTTTGCGACCCCCTCCCACGTGTCGCCGTGCGTGGCTTTGCCGTGTCCGGGGAAAAGGGGATCCTGGGGGTTGAGCCGACGCCGGGTGATTGGACCTTTAAGGCCCCCCGGAACAGGCAACACACCCCTTTGGCCCCGGCTTCACGTAGACGGCACCTCCGGCCTGACCCGCCCGGGGGAAATCGGCAGTCGCCTTTTCCTGTCTCTCTCTCCACATATTCGTCTTTTTCTCCTAATTACACCTATCCTGTCTCCTACTCGCTTCCATTTACTTCCATTCTTCCTGGCGGCTAGGGTTAACCCTGTGCAAATAACCAGCCTTGGTTACGCGCATTCGGTTATAGCAGCGATGTACAGCTGGCGCGTGCATGTGGCTCACAACTTGCACCGTCCCCTTGTAGGGCTCCATGGTGGGTGGCTGCCACCGCTGCCGAACGTAACTCCTGCCATGTATGCATCTTCTTTCCCGTCCCTCCCTGATCGTACCGCATCCAAGCGAGTACGCACCGAAGAAACATCGAAACTTTTCTTCCAAAAACAAACCTTTCCTCGCTACCACGTTGTGCACAGTATGAAGCCTGAAAAACCTGTCCGAGCAGTCTCCCCATTCCTCGTTGCAAAGTCCCTCACCGAAACAATAGGTCCTGGTTATACAGCTAGCAAAATGCCCAGTGGCGACCTCCTTCTTGAGATTCGCGACATGATCTAATTCCAGAAACTCCCTAAACTTACAGGCTTTGGCGACATACAAATCTCAGTCACACCCCACCGATCTCTTAATACTGTCCGAGGCGTTGTCTCAGAACCTGACCTTATTGAATTTACTGTTGAGGAACTCCACGATGGCTGGAAAGACCAGAACGTCATAAACGTCCGGCGCATAGGAATCAGACGAGAAGGAAAAGAAATCCCTACTAAACACTTGATACTCACCTTTTCATCGAGCGTACTCCCTGAAACGATTGAAACTGGATACACCAAAACCCGTATTAGGCCTTATATCCCGAACCCTCGTAGATGCTACAACTGCCAACGTTATGTTCACGGATCGGAGGGCTGCCGCGGGCACCTTACATGCGCGAAATGTGGGGTCCAAGGCCACCCTGCAGATGACTGTGTTAATGCACTGCACTGTGTAAACTGTGACGGCGACCATGCAGCTTATTCTAGATCATGTGAAGCTTGGAAAAAAGGAAAGGAAATAATAACATTGAAGATAAAAGAGAACATTTCATTTAATGAAGCCCGCAAACGATGTTCACCATTCCATAGTGCCCAATATGCTAACACGGCGCGTCGGGGGGCAGCGTCGCAGAGGCCGTCGCCACCAGCTCAGCCCGCGTGCAGCGAGCTGTCGCCTGTGGCAGCTGCCCCCAGGGTGGAAGCAGTTCCATCTGCTCCACCCAACCAGAGAACAGGCTCGGTTGCTCCAGGGCTTCCGGCAACATCACAGGCTTCGGCGGCAGACCGTGCTACGCAAAGCGGAAGCGCGGGGCTGTCCGAAGTCATTAAGGTGGGTTCAGCCAAGGCTGCCCCACCCTCTCCGCCCTCTGCTTGCGCTGGTGAAAACCGGGGCAGCCCAAGCCCAAAGGCAGCCCCATCGACCTGCGGGCTGGTGGGCGGAAGGGTCTCGCCCTCCCAGGCGAGACTCTCAAAGAAAACGTCTCGCTCTAAGGAGCACGTGTCCGGCTCCTCGCAAGAGGAAATGGACACATCATCCTTCCCACGGCGCTGCCAGCGCCTAAGGGGCGGCGAGACCTCCTAGACCGCTCCAAAAAAGAGAAGAAGCCCATTACAGGTCCTGAAAAGGGCTCTGTAATATAAGGCAACACTTTCTGGTTTCTGTACACACAGCACTAATTTTCAATCAAAATGGAAACACAGATTATACAATGGAACGTCAGAGGCCTCCTCAGAAACCTCGATGACGTTCAAGAACTTTTACGTAAACACAATCCAAAGTTGCTGTGTGTACAGGAAACACACTTAAACAATAAACACACGAACTTTCTCCGCCAATATGTAACGTTTCGGAAAGACCGCAGTGATGCTGTCGCATCATCAGGAGGTGTTGCAATAATAGTTGACAAGAGCCTCGCATGCCAGTCGTTACGCCTACAAACGGCCCTGGAAGCAGTGGCAGTTCGCGTTGTTCTTCTTGAAAGACTTATCACCGTTTGTTCACTATACATACCCCCCCCCCATTACAACTTAAACAAGCACGAATTTCGGTCTTTTGTTGATGAATTGCCGGAACCTTACGTCATTCTGGGCGATTTCAATGCACACAGCAGCTTGTGGGGCGACACCCGCATCGATGCGCGAGGTCGGCTCATTGAGCAGTTTCTTTTCTCATCTGGTGCATGTCTCATGAACACTAAGGAGCCCACCTACTATAGTCTCGCTAACAAAACCTACTCTTGTATTGATCTTACCATAATCTCCCCATCCATTTTCACTGAAGTGAAATGGGAACTAATCAAGAACCCATACGGGAGGGACCATTTACCCATAACGTTGAGAACGACGAAAAATAAGAGATCCCTGCCACAGGCTCCCCGGTGGAGGGTCGATACCGCCGACTGGGAGAAATTCCAAAAGCTTACCTGTTGTATCTCGTGGGTGGACATGTCCTCCCTAGAACTTGACGCTGCAGTCGCATATTTAACTGCTTTCTTAGTTGACGCTGCCTCTAAGTGTATGTCCGAAGTAAGTGGAAGGGCACACAAATGTCGTGTCCCATGGTGGAAGGAAGAATGTAGGGATGCTCGCAAAAAACAAAATAAAGCATGGGGTATGCTGCGTGATTCTCCCACGGCGGAGAATCTTGTTCATTTCAAGAATGCGAAGTCTGAAGGCCGTAGAACGCGCCGACTCGCCAGGAGAGAGAGCTGGCAGAGGTTTTTATCGGGCATCAATTCATATACAGACGAGTCCAAAGTATGGAATAGGGTGAATAGGGTAAGAGGCCGCGATACACACTGTCTTCCTTTAGTCAGCACACAGGGAGAGAGCCTAGAAGATCAGGAGAACTGTCTCGGTGCGCATTTTGAATATGTGTCAAGTGCCCTCCATTATTCCGAAACCTTTCAAAGACACAAAGCAACAATAGAATGTCAGAAATTACAGGGGAAACGCACCCGGGATGACGAGTACAACAAACCGTTTACTTTAGCCGAGTTACAGACATCGCTGAACAACTGCAATAAGTGTTCCCCAGGTTCTGACCGAATAATATACGAAATGCTGACACATTTACCCCCTGAAGCAAAGAAAACCGTGCTCTCCCTCTACAATGCACTATGGTCCTCAGGTCAGATTCCGACTGCATGGAAAGAAGCAATCATAGTTCCTATCCTCAAGCAGGGCAAGGATCCATCATCTGTCTCGAGCTATTGACCTATAGCACTCACAAGCTGCATGTGCAAGCTCTTCGAAAAAATGATAAATCGCCGACTCGTATACTACCTCGAATCAAACAAACTGCTTGATCCGTACCAATGTGGGTTTAGAGAGGGTCGATCCACTACTGACCATCTCATACGTATTGAGGCGCAAATTCGTGAGGCTTTTGCCCACAGGCAGTTGTTCCTCTCCGTATTTCTTGATATGGAAAAAGCGTATGACACCCCGTGGCGGTTTGGAATACTTAGGGACCTATCACATTTTGGTATATGCGGTAACATGTTAAATGTTATAGAAAGCTATTTGTCCAACCGCACATTCCGTGTTCGTGTGGGCGATGCTCTATCGAGACCATTCGTGCAGGAAACTGGGGTGCCACAAGGTGGTGTGCTCAGTTGCACTCTTTTTATTGTAAAAATGAAATCTCTGCGTCTGTCTATTCCTCAGAACATGTTTTACTCAACGTACGTTGATGATGTGCAAATGGGTTTCACCTCTTGCAACCTTGCCGTCTGTGAGCGGCAGGTCCACCTGGCTATTAACAAGGTATCTAAATGGGCGGATGAAAATGGTTTCCGGCTGAACCCGCAAAAGAGCGCATGTGTTCTTTTCTGGAAAAGAAGGGGTCTGTCTCCTGACCCCCACATAGAGCTGCAGGGTGTGCGCTTGGCTGTAAAGATGGAACAGAAATTTCTTGGCGTAATTCTTGATAGGAAACTAACATTTGTGCCGCACCTTAAATATCTGCGAAATAAGTGCATGAAAGCAATGAACATCCTGAAGGTACTATCACGCACTGCTTGGGGGAGTGACACAGACTGTCTTTTGAATCTGTACAAGAGCCTGATACGCTCACGCTTAGATTATGGGTCCACCATCTATCAGTCCGCGACACCAAGCGCCCTGAAGATATTGGACCCCGTCCACCATTTAGGTATGCGCCTTTCAACGGGTGCCTTCCGTACAAGCCCCGTAGAAAGCCTTTACGTTTACTCCAATGAATGGTCGCTCCACATGCAGAGAACATACCTATCATTTGTGTGCTTTCTTAAAGTCAACTCAAACAACACGCATCCTGCGTACAAAACTGTAAATGACCTGTCCAGTTTCCAAATCTTTCACAACCGTCCTACAGTTGGAGAGCCCTACTCGATGCGAGTAAGGAGGCTCGCTGAAGAAATGGATGTGTCGCTTTATGAACATGATGTCATGCCTCCTCCTGTACAGCTCCCTCCATGGCAATGGCAACTCATTGACTGTGATATGTCTTTTGTAGACGTTACAAAGCACGCGCCTGCTGCAGACATCCGCATGCACTTTCTCGAACTACAGCATAAGTACTGTTGTCCCGAATTCTATACGGATGCCTCGAAAACTGACGTTGGTGTGTCGTACGCTGCGATCGGCCCATCTTTTTCCGATGCCGGCGTTCTGCACCCTAATACCACTATTTTTACAGCGGAGGCATATGCTATACTGGCAGCGGTTAAACATATTACACGGTCAAATATACCAAGGGCAGTTGTATATACAGCCTCTTTGAGTGTTGTGAAGGCTGTGAGAACTCTAAATGGGTACAAAAATCCTGTAGTTATGTCTCTGTATACAAGTCTGTGTACGGCATATGCAACAAAACAAGTGGTGCTGTGCTGGGTGCCAGGGCACCGCGAGATTAAAGGGAATGAATTGGCCGATAAGCTAGCAACATCTGTCCATGCAAAAGCAGGCAACTACTCCCGAGGTGTCCCTGCTATGGACCTGAAGCCCTTCATAAGGAAGAAAGTGACAGCTTACTGGCAGCACTTATGGGACAGGCAAACAGAAAATAAGCTGCATGTTATCAAGCCCCATATATGTAAATGGCCGCCAGTCTCTAATATCCGTCGTACACAAGTCACACTCTGCAGACTGAGGATAGGACACACATACAGTACACACACACACCTTCTGTCAGGCGGCGATTCGCCGATGTGCGAAAAATGCGGCGAACCATTAAGTGTGCTCCATGTCCTTCTGCAGTGTAGCCAACTAGAGGGCCTCAGGAAAAAACATTTTCCCTTGCCATGCCGGCAGCGGCTGCCATTACACCCATCAATGTTCCTTGGCAGGGAACCTATTTTTAAACAGGAAGCGTTGTTATCATTCTTTAGAGACATTCGCAGTTTTTATGTTATATACCCCGGATATCCGTAGTACACCCTCCTGCCAGAGGACGTTGCTGCGGTAGTAATTTTAACCGAAAGCACTTGCCTCCCGGCCTTTGGGCGCAAAGGCTTTGTGCAGGCATTTGCGGTAATTTTATGCTCACATTTTCACCATAGACAATCGTGTAACACCGCCATAATTTTATAGCATCTACCTTTTTATGCTTCTTTACAGCGATTCAATTTTAAGCCACTTTACAGCCCCGTAACGCCATACCATCGAATGCTTTTAGCTCGCTTGTTATACATGATCATTGAAATGGCGCTCTTTGGCCAAGACTGGCCCTTGCGCCATTAAAACCCACTCATCATCTGAGGGCAAGGCTAGCCTTTATTTTGGTGGTATTGGTGGCTTGTCAGGCCCTACCAGGGTAGAGCCACTTGGTATAAGCCTCCAGATACAACGGTAGTCCCTGAGCCAGTGCAGTGCTGTATATGCAACATTTCTTTTCATTTCTGATGCAATCGTAGTATCATATCACCGTTATTCACCATGGGTATTCATGTTCACAGTATATACTTCTGGAAAGCACGTGTCTGACTTTCATTGCACATATTCCATGTCATTATCATAGTTTTACCACGTATATATATATATATATATATATATATATATATATATATATATTGTAAAGAAGAGAGAAGAGACGTAGACACAGCGCCTTAGCTGCAGGCCGGCTGTTCTATTCTGACTTCCTCCTCTTTCTCTTCGTCTGCTCCTCTTGCACTTCGCTCCTCTAGCGCGAGCGTCTTCGGCACGGCGAGCTCTCTGTTTTTATACATTACACTCGGCCACGACTGCGAGTGACAGTAACGGGCGAAACTGTCTCTGGAGGGCGGCACTGACTGTGTCGCGCTGGACGATTTCGACGTAGCCCCGACTTGGCTTTGAGAGCTGCGAAGACAGCCTCTGGTGGCCGGCACTGACTGTTCCGTGGCGGGCGGTCCCGGAAACGCCGAGCACTCACTCGGAAACTTGCTAGCAATGGCTCCGGCGGGCGACATTGACTGTGTCGACGCGGTCGTTCTTGTCCACAAGGCAGCAAGCCCTGTTGAGCCGCCAAACCAAGTTCGGGTGGGCGACACTGGCTGGCTCGTGGTGGTCGCTGCAGGTTTCGGCCACGCTGCGATTTAACGGGGTGACCTCCTGAAGACAGAAGCGGGCGGCAGTGGCTGCTAAGGCGCAGTTTTGCAGGCCCTTCACGCGTGCCTTGTCTTTCCCTTGAAAGTGATGTAGCACTTTCCTGAAAGTAGGCTGAACCAACGGACCCCGACGACAACCCTCCCGCAGGAGAGGCGCCCATGTCCCGGGGTGCGGGTGCGACGCCCAAGCCAGGAGCAGACCCCGGCTGCAGTGGCGGGTCCCCGACAAAAGCCGCCTCATCCGCGGCACAGACACTGCCACCCCCTGGAAGGGCACCGCAGGGCGAACCGGGAACCCCAGCACGCTCGGCCAATGACTCCCCCACCGACCGGGGGCGTGACCGCGAGCCTCCTTGGCACGTTCCCTGGACGGCATCACCTCCACACAGGTCAGAGTGAGGCTCCTCGGCGAACAACAACGTTTCATGATGCGCACGGTGTTCAGGGGGCGCCATGGAAGTGGTTAGAGATGGCTTGTCCATGGCATCTGACTCACATGGCGGCTGGGCAGGACCACCAGTGTAAACAGGGTCCGAGCGCCGTGGCTGGAATTCAGTCTCTTGTGTTGAAAGCTGAGTCGAAAAACAAATCCCGGGACCGATCAGCATGTCAGGGTAGGCCCTGATGCTCTCTGGCGATGAGCTGCAGTCCGAAGCCACAGCCTCGAGGTAGCGCCCCTCCTGAGCTGCTTCCTCGGTAGTGTAGTTCAAGGGACTGTTGGCATGGACATGGGGAAGCGGGCCAAAAGCCGCGATGAACTTGACACACCATTCCTGCCAGGTCTTCTGCCTAACGCCTTGGTAGCGATGCCAGGCCACGGCACGTTCTCCAAGGTGGCTGAGGGCCACGCGGAATTTCTGTTGGTCCGACCAGGCATACTGAGTCCCGAGATGGTTGAGGTTATCGATCCAGAGGATCGCGTCGTCCTCAAAAGCATGGAACTCCGGGATCATACATGCACTCGGCGATGGTGATGCCGCACCGGGAGTTACCATGCCGAAGACATTAAGTTGCTCGAAGAGCAATGACATGGCCCGCATGACGTCGGTGAGCTGACCGACCGAGGCATTCGGGTAAGAAGGGTCGGCGGCCGCGGAAAATACGGCGGGCTCTGTCCTCCCGACAGGCGGTGTCCATGTCCGAGGACGCTTGGACAGCGTCCCTGTGCGGCTCATGTGCCGACGTAGGTCGAGGGGAGGGGGTGTTACCACAGGAAGCGTGAGCGCCATTCCGTGGTAACAGGAGGCCCTGCGTGGGCGTGGGTCCCATGGGTGCTTCCGGCGGCAGAAGGGTTGCGGGGTCCATGGTCGCGTAATGGTGGACGGCGTCCCTGGACTGGAGCACCTGCTGCGCCGATGACCCGCGAGGACGCCCTCAGCGTCTGTCTTTTGTCGACTGCACCATTGTAAAGAAGAGAGAAGAGACGTAGACACAGCGCCTTAGCTGCACGCCGGCTGTTCTATTCTGACTTCCTCCTCTTTCTCTTCGTCAGCTCCTCTTGCACTTCGCTCCTCTAGCGCGAGCGTCTTCGGCACGGCGAGCTCTCTGTTTTTATACATTACAATATATATATATATATATATATATATATATATATATATATATATATATTGTTACGAGGCCGAAGTCGTTTAAGAGTTGACGTTTATTCCGGAGGCTCCGAACCGAACAACAGGATGGAGCGAGGCCAGGGAATGAACTCCTCTTCTTCCTCTTCTTCTTTTTCCTCCACCTTGCTTTCCACAAGCACCGTGACATTTCTCCCCGCGCAGACGAAGCCCGCCGGGCGAGTCAGTTGGCGCCTCGTTGGGTGTATGGTTCAAGCCGGGCGACATGCGTTACCTGAGTTCGGGCCGAACGTCGGCCAGTAGCGGTGAGGCGGGCGATGGTGTAGTTCACCTCACTCAGGCGGTCAATAATCACAAACGGGCCATCATAAGTTGCCAAAAGTTTCGTGCATAGCCCACGTTTCCGCACAGGGGTCCACAACAACACGAGGTCACCAGCTACATAGGTAATGGGGCGGTGTCGGCAGTCGTATCTGGCCTTTGATGAGTCTTGGGCAGCGAGTGTCCGTAGACGAGCAAACCGACGAGCCTCTTCGGCACGACAGAGAATCTCTGCTATGGAACAGTCATCAGCAGACGAGAAAGGAAGGATGGTGTCTAGCGTATGACGTGGTGGACGGGCGTAGAGGAGAAAGAAGGGACTGTAGCAAGTCGTCTCGTGCCTCGCTGTGTTTAACGCATACGTTATAAACGGTAGAATCTCATCCCAGTTTTTGTGGTCTGATGCAATGTACATCGCAAGCATGTTGGTAAATGTACGGTTGGTACGCTCTGTGAGCCCATTCGTTTGCGGGTGGTAGGGAGTGGAATGCCGAAAGGTACAAGCACATAAGCGTAGGAGCTGCTCTACCACGTCCGCAGTAAACTGACGTCCACGGTCGCTGATGATGACTCGAGGTGGTCCGTGCCTAAGAATAACAGAGCGCAGCAAGAAAACGGAGACGGCGGCGGCCGTGGCAGATGGAATAGCGGCCGTCTCGCAGTACCGGGTGAGATGGCCGCTATAGATGACTATCCAACGATTTCCTGCGGTCGATCGTGGGAAAGGACCTAGCAGATCAATACCAACTTGCTCAAAGGGGGAGCTTGGAGGTGATACAGGCTGGAGTTGACCGGCGGGAGCTTTCGTGGGATGCTTATAACGCTGACAAGTGGGGCAGCTGGCGACGTACTGTTCGGTGGTTTGACGCATTCTCGGCCAATAAAAACGTTCCTTGGCCCGGTACAGTGTCCTTGTTGATCCCAGATGACCTGAAGTAGGGTCATCATGCATGGCTAGCAGGATAGAAGTGCGGAGGCTTTCCGGAACCACCAGCAGGAGTTGTGCACCAGTTGCTGTGTAGTTCTTCTTGTACAGTAAGCCATCGCGAACACAAAAACGACGAGGCGGCGTAGACCTTTCCGAGGCTTGAAAGCATGACTGCAAACTGGGGTCCTTGTGCTGCTCAGCTTTGAACTTGTCCAGGTCGGGAAAAGCAGGTGTGAGGGCAGCCAGGTAGTTGTCAAAACTGTCCGCATCGCAGTCTGTGGACGGCAGTGGCATCCTCGAAAGGCAATCTGCATCAGCGTGACGCCGGCCAGTCTTGTACGATACAGCGAAGTCGTACTCTTGTAGTCTGAGGGCCCAGCGTGCAAGTCGGCCAGATAGATCGCGCAGACTTACAAGCCAGCAGAGGGAGTGGTGGTCCGTAACAATCTTGAAGTGTCGACCGTATAAGTAAGAACGAAACCTCTGGACTGCAAAGACGACGGCAAGGCATTCCTGCTCGGTTACGGTGTAGTTACACTCAGGCTTGCTTAGTGAGCGGCTGGCATAAGCGATAACGTGTTCTTTCTCAGCGTGTCGCTGGACGAGTACGGCACCGATACCCACACCGCTAGCATCTGTGTGAACTTCGGTCGGTGCTGAGGAGTCAAAGTGCCGTAGAAGTGGTTGTGACGTCAAAAGAAACTTGAGCTGCCGAAAAGAAGCGTCGCACTCTGCAGTCCAGTGGAACGGTTCATCTTTCCGCAGAAGGCATGTCAGTGGGTAAGCAACGTCAGCAAACCGATTAATAAAGCGACGGAAGTATGAACACAGTCCCAAGAAACTGCGCAGCTGCTTCACAGAACGCGGTCGTTCGAACGCCTCGACTGCCTTCGTCTTCTCTGGATCAGGTCGTATACCGTCTTTATCCACAAGATGACCTAAAACTAAAGCTTGCCGCTCACCGAAATGGCATTTTTTGGAATTCAAGACTAATCCAGCGTTCTTGACACAGGTAAGGACAACATCCAGACGCTTATTGTGTTCGCTGAATGTGCGACCAAAAATGACAACATCGTCGAGGTAGCACATACAAATTTCCCACTTCATGCTGCGCAGAATCGTGTCCATGAACCGTTCGAACGTTGCGGGCGCGTTGCAAAGCCCGACTGGCATTACATTAAACTCGTAGAGTCCATCAGGGGTCACAAACGCCGTTTTTTCTTTGTCCGCCGGGTCCATCGGGATCTGCCAATATCCCGACCGCAAATCCACCGACGAAAAATACGATCCTGAGTGCAGGCAGTCGATGGCGTCGTCAATACGAGGAAGCGGATAGACATCCTTTTTAGTGACCGCATTGAGGCGTCGATAGTCCACGCAGAACCTCCATGTCCCATCTTTCTTCTTCACGAGTATCACTGGCGCCGCCCAAGGACTACTCGATTCCTGAATTACTCCCTTTCCTAACATTTCCTGAACCTGCTCATTAATAATCTTTCTTTCCGATGGAGAAACCCGATAAGGCTTTTGCCTGATCGGATGTGCCGTGCCCGTATTGATCCTGTGGCACGTGCGAGACGCTGGGATCGTGGAAGCATTGGTGTTTTGCGCGAAGTCGAACACAGGTAGGTGCCGTGAAAGCACACTGGCCAAAGCATTGCGCTCACTGGTGCTAAGCGATTGATTGATCATTCGACCAACACGCGAATCGGTAGGTCCAATGCTTGTCTCTTTACTGGGAGCAGCTCCGTCTGTAACCGTGGCCACCGCGAAAAATTCATCCTGTCTGAAGGTGGCGAGTTTCAAGCCGTCAGGAAGTATAGCAGGTTCCGCAGAGTAGTTCACTGTCCACAAACCAGCGTGCCCGTGTTCCACTGGGACAAGGCAGTGGGGGATGATGACGTTCTTTTTAGCGCAGGTTAAATGAATAGGCTCCACTGTGGCTTCAAACATTTCCGCTGGAAAGCTGGTGCAAGCAACTGGAACACAGACAGCTGATAAGGCAGGCACGACGGTATCTTCACAAACAGAAAAGCTACTCTCGTGATAGGGATCGCTGTTCTCCAAAAGTCCAGAAGGAAGGTCGCCGCGTACTAACAATTCGCCACTTTGGCAATCAACTGTGACTCCACACTGCTTCAGAATGTCAATACCTAAGATCACGTCGTGCGTGCACCGAGAGATGACCACGAATTCCGTAGCAAAATGTCGACCACCCAAGAGTACATCAACAGTACACGTGCCAACGGGACACAGTGATTCACCACCGACTCCTACAAACATTCCCGTCTGATCCCATCGAAACATTACTTTGCGACGTAGTGCCTGTTTAAAGACGAGACTCATCACAGAAATAGTCGCACCAGTGTCTACTAAAGCCATTGTCGGCACCCCATCAACAAGCACACGCACCTTGTTCTTTATCATAAAAACGGGAGGAGGTATATCTTCGTGCAGTGAATTCCCAGCGACCTCACCCCCATCGGCCGCGCTTGTTAGTTTCCCGGAGGTGGCGATGGCAGGCGCCGCCGTGGAGACGGAGAGCGGCGTGACCGAGGCGCTGACGGTGGAGTCAAGCTCCGATCGGAGGCGGGTGAAACGTTTCGCAAACTTCTTTGCCCGAAGTTATTATCCGGTGTCGCGTGGGTTGGCCATCGTGCTCCGGGGTCGCGTCGGTCATTTCGCCAAAATCCGCTAGCAGGCCGCCCGGATCGAGGCGGCTGTCGGTGTTCGCAGAACCGTGCTATGTGGCCGGGTGCGCCACAGTTGTAGCACATAGTAGAAGGCGGGCGTCGACGCACAAACGGCTCTTCAAAGTAGACAGGTGCGTCTGGATAAGAACCACGGCCAATATCGCTGGCCTCCTCATAATAATCCGTCCGGGGTCGTCGGTAGCGGCTGTTGAAGTCGCGGCCCTGCTGGCGATCGGGCCTCGTCGAGGGGGGCGACACTGAACGATGGGGTTCTGTGTAGAAGTCGACGTCCGCAGCATTCACTGACTGCCATGCAGAAGCAGGCCGTGCACACACGGCGTTTGTGGAGGGCACGCGGCTGCAGCGAAACGTGATGTGGATGACACCATTTCATCACGTCGAAGCAGCTCCTCACGGACGATTTGGCGTATTGTCGAAGCCAAGTCTGTCGACGAGATCATATCCGACGACGAGCTCACGTCAACACTTGCTGCCGTCGTGACGTTGGCCAACCTACCGAACTTGGTTGTTATTCGTCGTGTCTTCAACGTCTCGAAGGTACGACAATGTCGGATGACGTCACACACCGAATTCAAGTTGTCCTTGCCAATGAGAAAGTGGTAGACGTCTTCGGCGATCCCCTTCAGCAAATGGCCGACCTTATCCTCTTCGGACATCCGCGGATTCACCAACTTCGTAAGCCTCAGTATTTTCTTCAATATAGGCCGTACAAGTTTCGCCAGCAAGCTGGGCCCTTTGGGCGAGAGTCAGCTCGGCCCGCTTTTTCTTTGCAGAGGTATCGGCCCCAAAGCAGTTCCTCAGCTCTTCAGTAAATGTGTCCCATGTCGTCAAAGTGTCCTCGTGGTTCCCTTAAAGGGCCAAGCTCGTACCGTCTCCTTGCGCTGTTCCTCTTCAGCCAACTGTGTCGTCGGGAGTGCCGAAACGAGTTCCCGAAGACTTCCTCCAGTGCCATTGCTCGCCTCTGCCCAAATTTTTAAGCTGGATGAGCATGCGTCAGCCGCGGGTGATATAGATATATATATATATATATATATATATATATATATATATATATATATATATATATATATATATATATATATATATATATATATATATATATATATATATATATATATATATATATATATATATATATATATATATATATATATATATATATATATATATATATATATATATATATATATATATATATATATATATATATATATATATATATATATATATATATATATATATATATATATATATATATATATATATATATATATATATATATATATATATATATATATATATATATATATATATATATATATATATATATATATATATATATATATATATATATATATATATATATATATATATATATATATATATATATATATATATATATATATATATATATATATATATATATATATATATATATATATATATATATATATATATATATATATATATATATATATATATATATATATATATATATATATATATATATCTATATATATATATATATATATTGTTACGAGGCCGAAGTCGTTTAAGAGTTGACGTTTATTCCGGAGGCTCCGAACCGAACAACAGGATGGAGCGAGGCCAGGGAATGAACTCCTCTTCTTCCTCTTCTTCTTTTTCCTCCACCTGCTTTCCACAAGCACCGTGACATTTCTCCCCGCGCAGACGAAGCCCGCCGGGCGAGTCAGTTGGCGCCTCGTTGGGTGTATGGTTCAAGCCGGGCGACATGCGTTACCTGAGTTCGGGCCGAACGTCGGCCAGTAGCGGTGAGGCGGGCGATGGTGTAGTTCACCTCACTCAGGCGGTCAATAATCACAAACGGGCCATCATAAGTTGCCAAAAGTTTCGTGCATAGCCCACGTTTCCGCACAGGGGTCCACAACAACACGAGGTCACCAGCTACATAGGTAATGGGGCGGTGTCGGCAGTCGTATCTGGCCTTTGATGAGTCTTGGGCAGCGAGTGTCCGTAGACGAGCAAACCGACGAGCCTCTTCGGCACGACAGAGAATCTCTGCTATGGAACAGTCATCAGCAGACGAGAAAGGAAGGATGGTGTCTAGCGTATGACGTGGTGGACGGGCGTAGAGGAGAAAGAAGGGACTGTAGCAAGTCGTCTCGTGCCTCGCTGTGTTTAACGCATACGTTATAAACGGTAGAATCTCATCCCAGTTTTTGTGGTCTGATGCAATGTACATCGCAAGCATGTTGGTAAATGTACGGTTGGTACGCTCTGTGAGCCCATTCGTTTGCGGGTGGTAGGGAGTGGAATGCCGAAAGGTACAAGCACATAAGCGTAGGAGCTGCTCTACCACGTCCGCAGTAAACTGACGTCCACGGTCGCTGATGATGACTCGAGGTGGTCCGTGCCTAAGAATAACAGAGCGCAGCAAGGAAAACGGAGACGGCGGCGGCCGTGGCAGATGGAATAGCGGCCGTCTCGCAGTACCGGGTGAGATGGCGCTATAGATGACTATCCAACGATTTCCTGCGGTCGATCGTGGGAAAGGACCTAGCAGATCAATACCAACTTGCTCAAAGGGGGAGCTTGGAGGTGATACAGGCTGGAGTTGACCGGCGGGAGCTTTCGTGGGATGCTTATAACGCTGACAAGTGGGGCAGCTGGCGACGTACTGTTCGGTGGTTTGACGCATTCTCGGCCAATAAAAACGTTCCTTGGCCCGGTACAGTGTCCTTGTTGATCCCAGATGACCTGAAGTAGGGTCATCATGCATGGCTAGCAGGATAGAAGTGCGGAGGCTTTCCGGAACCACCAGCAGGAGTTGTGCACCAGTTGCTGTGTAGTTCTTCTTGTACAGTAAGCCATCGCGAACACAAAACGACGAGGCGGCGTAGACCTTTCCGAGGCTTGAAAGCATGACTGCAAACTGGGGTCCTTGTGCTGCTCAGCTTTGAACTTGTCCAGGTCGGGAAAAGCAGGTGTGAGGGCAGCCAGGTAGTTGTCAAAACTGTCCGCATCGCAGTCTGTGGACGGCAGTGGCATCCTCGAAAGGCAATCTGCATCAGCGTGACGCCGGCCAGTCTTGTACGATACAGCGAAGTCGTACTCTTGTAGTCTGAGGGCCCAGCGTGCAAGTCGGCCAGATAGATCGCGCAGACTTACAAGCCAGCAGAGGGAGTGGTGGTCCGTAACAATCTTGAAGTGTCGACCGTATAAGTAAGAACGAAACCTCTGGACTGCAAAGACGACGGCAAGGCATTCCTGCTCGGTTACGGTGTAGTTACACTCAGGCTTGCTTAGTGAGCGGCTGGCATAAGCGATAACGTGTTCTTTCTCAGCGTGTCGCTGGACGAGTACGGCACCGATACCCACACCGCTAGCATCTGTGTGAACTTCGGTCGGTGCTGAGGAGTCAAAGTGCCGTAGAAGTGGTTGTGACGTCAAAAGAAACTTGAGCTGCCGAAAAGAAGCGTCGCACTCTGCAGTCCAGTGGAACGGTTCATCTTTCCGCAGAAGGCATGTCAGTGGGTAAGCAACGTCAGCAAACCGATTAATAAAGCGACGGAAGTATGAACACAGTCCCAAGAAACTGCGCAGCTGCTTCACAGAACGCGGTCGTTCGAACGCCTCGACTGCCTTCGTCTTCTCTGGATCAGGTCGTATACCGTCTTTATCCACAAGATGACCTAAAACTAAAGCTTGCCGCTCACCGAAATGGCATTTTTTGGAATTCAAGACTAATCCAGCGTTCTTGACACAGGTAAGGACAACATCCAGACGCTTATTGTGTTCGCTGAATGTGCGACCAAAAATGACAACATCGTCGAGGTAGCACATACAAATTTCCCACTTCATGCTGCGCAGAATCGTGTCCATGAACCGTTCGAACGTTGCGGGCGCGTTGCAAAGCCCGACTGGCATTACATTAAACTCGTAGAGTCCATCAGGGGTCACAAACGCCGTTTTTTCTTTGTCCGCCGGGTCCATCGGGATCTGCCAATATCCCGACCGCAAATCCACCGACGAAAAATACGATCCTGAGTGCAGGCAGTCGATGGCGTCGTCAATACGAGGAAGCGGATAGACATCCTTTTTAGTGACCGCATTGAGGCGTCGATAGTCCACGCAGAACCTCCATGTCCCATCTTTCTTCTTCACGAGTATCACTGGCGCCGCCCAAGGACTACTCGATTCCTGAATTACTCCCTTTCCTAACATTTCCTGAACCTGCTCATTAATAATCTTTCTTTCCGATGGAGAAACCCGATAAGGCTTTTGCCTGATCGGATGTGCCGTGCCCGTATTGATCCTGTGGCACGTGCGAGACGCTGGGATCGTGGAAGCATTGGTGTTTTGCGCGAAGTCGAACACAGGTAGGTGCCGTGAAAGCACACTGGCCAAAGCATTGCGCTCACTGGTGCTAAGCGATTGATTGATCATTCGACCAACACGCGAATCGGTAGGTCCAATGCTTGTCTCTTTACTGGGAGCAGCTCCGTCTGTAACCGTGGCCACCGCGAAAAATTCATCCTGTCTGAAGGTGGCGAGTTTCAAGCCGTCAGGAAGTATAGCAGGTTCCGCAGAGTAGTTCACTGTCCACAAACCAGCGTGCCCGTGTTCCACTGGGACAAGGCAGTGGGGGATGATGACGTTCTTTTTAGCGCAGGTTAAATGAATAGGCTCCACTGTGGCTTCAAACATTTCCGCTGGAAAGCTGGTGCAAGCAACTGGAACACAGACAGCTGATAAGGCAGGCACGACGGTATCTTCACAAACAGAAAAGCTACTCTCGTGATAGGGATCGCTGTTCTCCAAAAGTCCAGAAGGAAGGTCGCCGCGTACTAACAATTCGCCACTTTGGCAATCAACTGTGACTCCACACTGCTTCAGAATGTCAATACCTAAGATCACGTCGTGCGTGCACCGAGAGATGACCACGAATTCCGTAGCAAAATGTCGACCACCCAAGAGTACATCAACAGTACACGTGCCAACGGGACACAGTGATTCACCACCGACTCCTACAAACATTCCCGTCTGATCCCATCGAAACATTACTTTGCGACGTAGTGCCTGTTTAAAGACGAGACTCATCACAGAAATAGTCGCACCAGTGTCTACTAAAGCCATTGTCGGCACCCCATCAACAAGCACACGCACCTTGTTCTTTATCATAAAAACGGGAGGAGGTATATCTTCGTGCAGTGAATTCCCAGCGACCTCACCCCCATCGGCCGCGCTTGTTAGTTTCCCGGAGGTGGCGATGGCAGGCGCCGCCGTGGAGACGGAGAGCGGCGTGACCGAGGCGCTGACGGTGGAGTCAAGCTCCGATCGGAGGCGGGTGAAACGTTTCGCAAACTTCTTTGCCCGAAGTTATTATCCGGTGTCGCGTGGGTTGGCCATCGTGCTCCGGGGTCGCGTCGGTCATTTCGCCAAAATCCGCTAGCAGGCCGCCCGGATCGAGGCGGCTGTCGGTGTTCGCAGAACCGTGCTATGTGGCCGGGTGCGCCACAGTTGTAGCACATAGTAGAAGGCGGGCGTCGACGCACAAACGGCTCTTCAAAGTAGACAGGTGCGTCTGGATAAGAACCACGGCCAATATCGCTGGCCTCCTCATAATAATCCGTCCGGGGTCGTCGGTAGCGGCTGTTGAAGTCGCGGCCCTGCTGGCGATCGGGCCTCGTCGAGGGGGGCGACACTGAACGATGGGGTTCTGTGTAGAAGTCGACGTCCGCAGCATTCACTGACTGCCATGCAGAAGCAGGCCGTGCACACACGGCGTTTTGTGGAGGGCACGCGGCTGCAGCGAAACGTGATGTGGATGACACCATTTCATCACGTCGAAGCAGCTCCTCACGGACGATTTGGCGTATTGTCGAAGCCAAGTCTGTCGACGAGATCATATCCGACGACGAGCTCACGTCAACACTTGCTGCCGTCGTGACGTTGGCCAACCTACCGAACTTGGTTGTTATTCGTCGTGTCTTCAACGTCTCGAAGGTACGACAATGTCGGATGACGTCACACACCGAATTCAAGTTGTCCTTGCCAATGAGAAAGTGGTAGACGTCTTCGGCGATCCCCTTCAGCAAATGGCCGACCTTATCCTCTTCGGACATCCGCGGATTCACCAACTTCGTAAGCCTCAGTATTTCTTCAATATAGGCCGTACAAGTTTCGCCAGCAAGCTGGGCCCTTTGGGCGAGAGTCAGCTCGGCCCGCTTTTTCTTTGCAGAGGTATCGGCCCCAAAGCAGTTCCTCAGCTCTTCAGTAAATGTGTCCCATGTCGTCAAAGTGTCCTCGTGGTTCTCGTACCAGACGAGTGCGGTGTCAGTTAGCGAGAATACAACATTCGTCAGCCGTGTATCTAAATCCCATTTGTTGCTTCTACTCACGCGTTCGTAGTGAGTTAGCCATTCGTCCACGTCTTCGCCAGGTTTTCCTCCGAAGGGGCGTGGCTCCCTGTGAGGCTGTGACGGGCCAGCAGGCGTCGATGTGGAAGCGTCCGCGGTGGTGGGCATGTCAGGTGGCAACGGCGGAAGACCGGCAAGGCGACGGCTGCGGCGAAGGCAAGACAGCAGGGCTTCCGTGTTCGGGCGTCGTACCCAGCACGTTCCACCAAGATGTTACGAGGCCGAAGTCGTTTAAGAGTTGACGTTTATTCCGGAGGCTCCGAACCGAACAACAGGATGGAGCGAGGCCAGGGAATGAACTCCTCTTCTTCCTCTTCTTCTTTTTCCTCCACCTTGCTTTCCACAAGCACCGTGACAATATATATATCTATATATATATATATATATATATATATATATATATTTAACGCACATTTACTGCGCTCCATTTTAGGCCCCTTACAGCCACGTTACAGGTAGCCATGGTCATTGAACACACCAATGCATGTACATTTTACATTGCTTTGGCGCTCTATGGCCACTGTAGTCTTTGCGCCATTAAACCCTAATAATCATCATCAGTCTGGCTTCCGAAGGGCTAGGTCCACAATTGATAATCTTGTCCTCCTTGAGTTATATATACGTGAAGTATTTGTACATAAACAGTATTGCCTTTCTGTTTTCTTTGATCTTGAGAAGGCATACGATACCGCCTCGAGATACGGAATACTGCAGTATTTGTGTTCCTATGGAATATGTGGTAGAATGCTTGAGACTTTAAAAGATTACCTATCTGAAAGAAAGTTTCCCGTTAGAATTGGCAATGTTCTGTCGCGCACTTTTATTCAAGAAAACGGTGTACCACAAGGGGCAGTGCTCAGTTCATAGTTAAAATGAACTCTCTGCGCTCTTTTATTCCACCCACCATTTCTTATTCTGTTTACGTGGATGACATTCAGATTAGCTTTAGATCTTGCAACTTGTCAATATGTGAACGCCAGATACAGCTAAGTGTCAATCGGCTCGTGAAATGGGCAGATAAAAATGCATTCAAATTTAATACTGAAAAGGCCACCTGCGTTTTGTTTTCTAGGCAGCGAGGGATGTGTCCTGACCCTAGCATCGCGATGAGTGGCAGAAACCTAATTTTTGCGAAAGAACAAAAATTTCTTGGTGTATTTTTTTATTCTAAACTAACCTTCATTCAGCATATTAAGGAGCTCAAGCCCAAGTGTTTCAAAACGATGAACATTTTAAAGATTTTATCTCATCAGTCACGGGGAACTGACACATATTGTCTTTTATCGCTTTTTAGAAGTCTTATATTATCGCGTATAGACTATGGTTGCATAATTTACCAGTCAGCTTCAAAAACTGCACTCAAGCTACTGGACCCTGTGTACCACTCGGGTATCCGCCTGGCGCTTGGTGCCTTTCGAACTAGTCCTGTTCAAAGTCTGTATGCCGAGTCAGGTCAATGGCCATTAGACTATCAGCGTACGTACCTAGGAGTCGCCTATTCAATTAGAATAATGTCCATGAAAGTGCATCCATGCAAAGCACTTCTGAACGATTCTACGACAGCTCAGCTATATGTAAACCGCCCTTTACACGCCCGACCTTTCCCGTTAGCAATAAAACCTGCAGCCGAACGTCTTGGAATTGTTTTTTAAGATCTGCAGGAAAATGACTACGCTGAAGTTATTGCACCCTGGGATCGGCAGCTTGTCACTTGTGACTGGTCGTTTAAAGACTTCAAGAAAAACAGTTGTCCAAACGCAGAAATACAGCAACATTTCTTGGCCCTTCAACACAAGTATCGTTCAGCAGCTTTCTTTACCGATGGCTCCAAGACCTCAACATCAGTATCATGTGCAGCCCATGGACCAAACTTCTCCAGCGCTAAAACACTGCATAAGCACAGCACTATTTTTACGGCGGAGGCTTATGGTATTCTCATGACTATAAAGCATATAATACAGCATAAAATAAGTAGGGCTATAGTGTACACCGACTCATTAAGCGTAGTCTCAGCCCTTTCCCATACCAAGAATAGCCGAAACTCCGTTTTTAACGAATTACTCGAGCAATTGCACATATCTTGTCAACAAAAGCTTTCTGTTGTTGTGTGCTGGGTGCCAGGGCATTCGGGCATCGCTGGCAGTGAAATGGCTGACAGGAAAGCAGCAGAAGCCGCCCGCCGGAGCGAAATTGATGTGTATGTCATACCTGATGTAGACGTGAAGCCTGTTGTACGCAGGGGTCTATGTAGCCATTGGCAGGCTGAATGGGACAAACATGTAGACAACAAACTCCATCTAGTGAAACCACGTCTAGTAAAACCAGTCAAACAGAAACTTGACAGACGCACTGAAGTGACTCTCACCCGGCTCAGGATAGGCCACACTTACGCCACACATATTCACCTGCTCACATCAAATGACCCACCGACATGTCCACGCTGTGGACAATTATTAACTGTTTTACACGTTCTCCTTGAATGCTCTTGACTTGAACGAGAGCGTATGATACATTTTAAAGAGCTTTATGTTAATCATATACCACTACAACCATCGCAATTTTTATCAAGTGACGCACTTTTTAACTTTAAACGAGTTGTTGGATATCTTGCCGAAGTGAAGTTTTTAGATATGGTGTCTTTTAACCATACTCACCAGGTTGCGCCTCACAGGTGAGGCGCAGCCTGTTACAGAACTGTACGTCCGAGTCCTCGCCTTTCTTGCTGAGCAAGAACTGTACAGCGAGGGACATGGACCTCGCATTCTCGTTTGACATAAGGGACTATGGTTGACAAAGTGGTGACCCTTTTTATAATTTAGTATTTTAGAATCATTGCATACATTATGTGTAGAGATGCTCCTCCACTATATATATAAAGTGTACATATAATAATATGTTTAGCTACAAACATAGCAATCGATTATGATGACTGTACTGGCGCTCTTTGGCCTTAGATGCCCTTGCGCCAATAAAACGAAACAAATGAATGAACCGTATATTCCTAATCCTCTCCGATGCTTCAAGTGGCAGCGATTCGGCAACAGTTCACAGAACTGTCGCGGCCGGTCTACATGTGCAAAATGTAGTGCAACTGAACATTCGTATGAGTCCTGCGAAAACGTTCTACACTGTGTGAACAGTGAAGGGGACCACGCCGCGTACTCGCGATCGTGCCTATCATGGAAGAGAGAGAAGGAAATTGTTGCATTTAAGGTCAAAGAAAACATCTCCTTCCAGGAGGCACGCAGACGTATTTTCTACCTACCGAAGGGTAGCTTTGCCGATGTGGCGCGTCAGGGGGCAGCGTCACAACGGCTCCCGGCGACTGTGCAGCCCACACGTAGTGAGCTGGCAGCGACGCCAAATGCCCCCCTTGGCGGCTGCAGCCAGTGCTGCGACGCCACTTCTCAGGAAGGACCCACGAGCTTCGGGGCAGCTGGGCCCAAAGGCTCCGCCCCCTGAGGCGAAGCCTATCCGGCGAACGTCCAACGCCTCGCAAGATGCCATGGACACTAGTTCGAGTGAGGCGGCGCGAAATGCGCCAAAGGAGCGGCGCGACGTTCTCGACCGCCCCAAAAAAGGGAAAATTCCTGTTACGGGGCCTCGAAAGAGCTCCGTAACTTGAGGTATCTTAAAGCACACAGCACTAACCTATCATTCAAAATGGATACGCAGGTATTGCAGTGGAACGTCAGAGGTCTCCTGCATAATCTAGACGATGTTACTGAGCTCCTGCGTAAATCCAGTCCAAAAGAGCTGTGTGTCCAAGAAACACACCTCAGACCTACACACACACAAATTTTCTTAGACAATATGCCATATTCCGCAAGGACCGTCATGATGCCCTCACTTCGTCCGGTGGTGTGGCGATCATAGTTGATAATAGCGTTGCCTGCAGGCAACTCCACCTCAGTACGCGTCTAGAAGCAGTTGCTGTTCAAGCGGTGTTCTTTAATAAACTGATCACTGTCGTCTCACTATACGTTCCCCCAGGCTACACACTCACAAAAACCGAATTTCAAAACTTAATTGATGAGCTTCCGGAACCTTACTTACTGGTCGGAGACCTAAACGCCCATAGCACACTCTGGGGTGATTCTCGTTGTGATTCTAGAGGACGACTGATAGAAAATTTCCGTTTCTCTGGTGGTGCATGTCTGCTGAACAAAAAGGAACACACATACTTCAATGCCACGCACCACACATACTCATCTATCGACTTAAGCATCACATGCAGTCCTCTACTTCCGTATCTTGACTGGCGTGTTATTAAGAACCCATACGGAAGTGATCATTTCCCCATAGCAATAAGTTTAACTCAACAAGACGATGGTTCCCCACAGCTTCCCCGTTCGAAAATCAAGTCGGCAAACTGGGAGCTATTCCAAGAATATACTTACAGTGGGATGACATTGCTCTCTGTAGCATAGACGACGCTGTGTCGTATATACTACATTTTATAACTGACGCCGCTGAAAAATGCATTAAGCAAACTAACGGACTAGTAAGAAAACGCCGTATACCGTGGTGTAATGAAGAATGCAGGGAAGCAAGGAAAAAACAGAATAAAGCTTGGGGATTACTTCGGGACCATCCAACAGCTGAGAACCTCGTTAATTTCAAGAAAACAAAGTCTCAAGGCAGGCGAGTGCGCCGACAGGCGAGGAGAGAAAGTTGGCGAAAATATATATCTAACATACGGATGAAAGTAAGGTGTGGAGTAGCCTAAACAAACTAAACGGCCGGGAAGCACAACCACTACCCTTACTAAATACCTCAGGCAATAGCATAGAAGACCAGGCAGAATTTTTGGGGGAACATTTCCAACATATTTCCAGTGCATCCCATTATAGCGCAACTTTTCTTCGGCTCAAGGAACGCGCAGAGCTGGAACGCCTTGAACGAACGCGCGCGAAAAGTGAACCCTACAACTGTCCGTTTAATGTAGCCGAACTGAATGCCGCTCTGAATTCCTGCAGGAGCTCTGCACCAGGTGGCGACCGCATCATGTATGAAATGATTAAGAACCTACATACTGAAGCTCTAAATGCACTTCTGTCCCTTTATAACACCATATGGGCAGCTGGGTACATTCCATCGTGTTGGAAAGAAGCCATCATCATTCCAATACATGAACATGGCAAGGATCCGTCCTTCGCCAGTAGTGCAGTGGCTAGAATAGGGAAGTGTGATTACCGCCAAGCGGCGCGTATGGGAGGCGTTGACGCCACTTGGCGATGCATCCGCTAGGTGGCGCGCTCACCCGCATACACGTCAGGCCGCGCCATGAAATGCGCACTTGTATACTCATCTGCGCGCGTGGCTCCTAGTGTTTTTTTCTTTCTTTTTGTGCAAATTTGTTGCTGCCTTGAACAGTAACAGCGCGCCGTGAGTTGCTATTTCATATCTAGCTCCGAAAAGTGTAAATGCATAAAAACGACAAAATAGTCGGGCATACAGGCACTGTACCCAAGTGATCGTCCTTTTTTTTTGCTTTTTGTGTAAGCGCTGCACAAATCATATCATAGACGCATACCAAGCATATATCTCAGTTTTTCCTCCTAATAAGTATAGTAGTAGTTCGTTGTGCCGAAAAGAGAGGAAGTATTTCAACAATGCATGAAATTTTTAAAGAGCAGAGAGACCGCGCGCAGGAACAATATTGCGTTCTTCCTTTCAGTAACAAGTTCGTGTCACGCCATATTGACCATTGCTATACATGACAGCGAAGCTGTCATGTATAGTAATGACAACGAAGGGCTGTACCCAGTGTGCCCAAAAAATGACAAGGAAGGGCTGTGCCCACTGCCTGGCGAGGCTGGACACGCAACTCGCTATTCATTCCCCAGGCTCGTAAGATTATGGACATGTATTCTCAGGGACAGGATATCGAGTTTTCGTTTGTGTGTTTCGTTAGAACCCTTCACCACAAGAAATGCACAGGAATTTTCGCCTGCAAATATCTCCGAATGATCCTGATCGAAGTGAAAGAAAATGTTGCAGAGAGGAATGAAAAACGTAAAGAAAAGGAACCAAATGGTTCTGGAAATGTAAAAGCTGAAAACGCAAGACGTGCAGCACTTGGAGGGCGAATTAAGTTATGCTGTTAGATGAAGTAATTTTGCATATGAAGCGAACAATGAGAACGTTGAAAAATCGGCCGCTCTTCAGAGACAGAGCAGGAAGCCTTAACGTCCGAGGAAAAAAAGAAAAAGAAGCTGCTATGCATCTGTCTCCATGCTGCAAGGTGAAAATTACCAAAATGCATGCTTTAAGGTGGGTTTCGAACCCTTAAAGGAAAGGCACCTTTTCTTGAATATGCTTTACCAACTGTCCCTTCACGAAATACTTCTAAGGCATCCTGTCTGTCGTTCCCCCATCGTCCCGTGTCTAGTGCTCTTTGTTCCCGTTGTAATACTCCTATGGGTTTTTGAATATGTACCATTATATAAAAGGCTGTACGAGAATGTATTCAGCCCCGCAGGGGCGTCTGCTTCTGCAGGCGTTTGGTGTGTGGCGACACCACGGACCCGAGCCAACGGGGGGTTTCGACCCCCTCCCACGTGTCGCTGTGCGTGGCTTTGCCGTGTCCGGGGAAAAGGGGATCCTGGGGGTTGAGCCGACGCCGGGTGTTTGGACCTTTAAGGCCCCCCGGAAGAGGCAACACACCCCTTTGGCCCGTCCTTCCCGTAGACGGCACCCCCGGACTGACCCACCCGGGGGAAATCGGCAGTCGCCTTTTCCTGTCTCTCTCCTCTCACATCTTCGCCTTTTTCTCCTACTTTACATCTTTCCTGTCTTCTCCTCTCTTCTGCTTACTTCCAGATTTCCTGGCGGCTAGGGTTAACCTTGTGTGGGTAGCCAGCCTTGGATACGCCATATTTGGTTATAGCGGTAATGTACAGCTGGCGCTTGCAGGAACTGTTTTTCACACTTCCTGCGGCGTCCCCATGTTGGGCTCCATGGTGGGTGGTTGGCGTTACTGCAGAAACATAATATATCTCATGGCTTCCGCTTTCCCAAAACTTTCCGATCGTCCCCATAAGAGGGGGCGCACCGAAGATGTATTTCGCTTTGTTGGAAAAGAAACAGAAGTATTCCTCCGCTTCCATGTCATTCATTCCGAAAAAGAAGGAAAGACAGTGAGAATGATCTCACCTTTCCTTGTCTCAAAAACTCTCGCTGAAACTCTTGGAGTAGGTTATAAGGCTTCGAGAATGGCTAATGGAGATCTGCTGCTGGAAGTCCAAGATCAAATGCAATGTCAGAAGCTGTCCAACTTAACATCATTTGGGGACGTCCCAGTAACAGTCTCCCCACACCGCACAATGAACACATACCGGGGTGTTGTCTCTGATGATTACCTCATGGGACTAACTGAGGCTGAACTTGTTGAAGGGTGGAGCGACCAAAATGTCTTGAATGTTAAAAGAATCAGTATGAGGCGCGATGGCAAGGAAATACACACAAAGCATCTAATCCTCACTTTTGGCTCCAGTGTTTTGCCCGAAACCATCCAGGCAGGGTACATAAAACTTAATGTAAGACCTACATTCCTAATGCTCTCCGATGCTTCAAATGCCAGCGATTCGGCCACAGTTCACAGAACTGTCGCGGCCGGTCTACCTGTGCAAAATGTAGCGCAACTGAACATTCGTCTGAGTCCTGCGAAAATGTTTTACACTGTGTGAACTGTGAAGGGGACCACGCCGCGTACTCGCGATCGTGCTCATCATGGAAGAAAGAGAAGGAAATTGTTGCGCTGAAAGTCAAAGAAAACATCTCCTTCAAGGAGGCACGCAGACGTATTTTCTACCTACCGAAGGGTAGCTTTGCCGATGTGGCGCATCAGGGGGCAGCGTCACAACGGCTCCTGGCGACTGTCCAGCCCACACGTAGTGAGTTGGCAGCGACGCCAAATGCCCCCTTGGTGGCTGCAGCCAGTGCTGCGACGCCACTTCTTAGGAAGGACCCACCAGCCTCTGTGCAGGTGGGCCCAAAGGCTCCGCCCCTCGAGGCGAAGCCTGTCCGGCGAACGTCCAACGCCTCGCAAGAGACGATGGACACTAGTTCGAGTGAGGCGGCGCGAAATGCGCCAAAGGAGCGGCGCGACATTCTCGACCGCCCCAAAAAAGGGAAAATTCCTGTTACGGGGCCTCGAAAGAGCTCCGTAACTTGAGGTATCTTAAAGCACACAGCACTAACCTATCATTCAAAATGGATACGCAGGTATTGCAGTGGAACGTCAGAGGTCTCCTGCATAATCTAGACGATGTTACTGAGCTCCTGCGTAAATCCAGTCCAAAAGAGCTGTGTGTCCAAGAAACACACCTCAGACCTACACACACACAAATTTTCTTAGACAATATGCCATATTCCGCAAGGACCGTCATGATGCCCTCACTTCGTCCGGTGGTGTGGCGATCATAGTTGATAATAGCGTTGCCTGCAGGCAACTCCACCTCAGTACGCGTCTAGAAGCAGTTGCTGTTCAAGCGGTGTTCTTTAATAAACTGATCACTGTCGTCTCACTATACGTTCCCCCAGGCTACACACTCACAAAAACCGAATTTCAAAACTTAATTGATGAGCTTCCGGAACCTTACTTACTGGTCGGAGACCTAAACGCCCATAGCACACTCTGGGGTGATTCTCGTTGTGATTCTAGAGGACGACTGATAGAAAATTTCCGTTTCTCTGGTGGTGCATGTCTGCTGAACAAAAAGGAACACACATACTTCAATGCCACGCACCACACATACTCATCTATCGACTTAAGCATCACATGCAGTCCTCTACTTCCGTATCTTGACTGGCGTGTTATTAAGAACCCATACGGAAGTGATCATTTCCCCATAGCAATAAGTTTAACTAAACGAGGCGATGGTTCCCCACAGCTTCCCCGTTGGAAAATCAAGTCAGCAAACTGGGAGCTATTCACAGAATATACACACTTACAGTGGGATGACATTGCTCTTTGTAGCATAGACGACGCTGTGTTGTATATAACGCATTTTATAATTGACGCCGCTGAAAAATGCATTAAGCAAACTAACGGACTAGTAAGAAAACGCCGTATACCGTGGTGGAATGAAGAGTGCAGGGAAGCAAGGAAAAAACAGAATAAAGCTTGGGGATTACTTCGCGACCATCCATCAGCTGAGAACCTCGTTAATTTCAAGAAAACCAAGTCTCAAGGCAGGCGAGTGCGCCGACAGGCGAGGAGAGAAAGTTGGCAAAAATATATATCTAACATAAACTCTTATGCGGATGAAAGTAAGGTGTGGAGTAGCCTAAACAAACTTAACGGCAGGGAAGCACAACCACTACCCTTACTAAATACCTCAGGCAATAGCATAGAAGACCAGGCAGACTTTTTGGGGGAACATTTCCAGCATATTTCCAGTGCATCCCATTATAGTCCAGCTTTTCTTCGGTTCAAGGAACGCACAGAGCGGGAACGCCTTGAACAAAAACGCGCCAAAAGTGAACCCTACAACTGTCCGTTTAATGAAGCCGAACTGAATGCCGCTCTGATTTCCTGCAGGAGCTCTGCACCAGGTGGCGACCGCATCATGTATGAAATGATAAAGAACTTACATACTGAAGCTCTAAATGCACTTCTGTCCCTTTATAACACCATGTGGGCAGCTGGGTACATTCCATCGTGTTGGAAAGAAGCCATCATCATTCCAATACATAAACATGGCAAGGATCCGTCCTTTGCCAGTAGCTACAGGCCAATAGCCCTGACAAGCTGTTTGTGTAAGGTCTATGAAAAATCGATAAACCGGCGACTAATCAGTTTCCTCGAAAGCAACAAGCTACTCGACCCCCTTCAGTGTGGATTCAGGGAGGGTCGGTCAACACTTGACCACCTTGTTCGCATCGAGGGGATTATTAGAGATGCCTTTATCCATAAACAGTTTTTTCTGTCCGTATTTCTTGACCTCGAGAAAGCCTACGACACAACATGGCGATTTGGGATCCTCAAAGACCTGTCCGCGTTGGGTGTGCATGGCAGCATGTTCAAGACTATAGAAAGTTATCTGTCTAATCGCACGTTCCGCGTTAGGGTCGGAAATGTCCTCTCGAAATCGTTCATGCAAGAAGCTGGTGTGCCAGCAAGGGGGTGTGCTTAGTTGCACCCTCTTCATTGTGAAAATGAATTCGCTTCGTACAATGATTCCTCCCACCATGTTTTACTCGGTCTATGTTGATGATGTTCAAATAGGCTTTAGATCATGCAACCTCTCAATCTGTGAGCGACAAGTTCAGCTTGGCCTCAACAAAGTATCAAAGTGGGCAAGTGAGAATGGTTTTAAGATCAACCCCCTTAAAAGCTCGTGTGTTCTTTTTAATAGAAAAAGAGGCCTTGTATCAGATCCTGAGGTCACACTAGACGGACAACACAAACAGGTAAACAATGAACATAAGTTTCTAGGTGTCATCCTTGACTCAAAACTGTCCTTTATCTCACACATCAAGCACCTTAAAACTAAACGCCTAAAAACAATGAACATCCTAAAGATACTGTCACATACAACGTGGTGAAGCGATAGGAAGTGCCTAATGAACCTGTACAAGAGTCTTGTCAAGACACGTCTGGACTACGGCAGCATAGTCTATCACTCTGCCACAGCAAGTGCGCTGAAAATGCTTGATCCGATAGACCATCTAGGCATCCGTCTAGCCACTGGGGCCTTCAGAACAAGCCCTGTCGAAAGCCTCTATGTGGAATCGGACGAGTGGTCGCTCGATTTACAGAGGTCGTACCTATCCTTTAAGTATTTTTTGAAAGTAAATGCAAATGCTGATCACCCCGCCTATCCTGCTGTAAATGACCTGTCCAGTTATCAGCTCTTTAATCACCGACCGGCAGTCAAAGAACCCTTTCCAATACGTGTACGAGCACTAGCTGAGGAAACAGGTGTCCCCATACTCGAACATCGCTTAATGACTCCTACATTACAAGCCCCACCATGGCAGTGGCAGATGATCGACTGTGATTTGTCTTTTCTTGATGTAACAAAGCAAGCGCCGGTTGTGCATATTCGTATGCACTTCCGGGAACTGCAGCAGAAGTACGCTTGTCCGGAATATTTCACTGACGCCTCAGAGTCCCACGCCGGTGTGTCATACGCTGCGGTTGGTCCGTCCTTCTCGACTGCCGGCGTTCTAAACCCAAACACAACCATCTTTACAGCGGAAGCTTACGCCATCCTGGCGACGGTCAAACATATAAAACAATTAGCTATACCCAAGGCAATCATTTATACCGACTCTTTAAGCGTGTTGAAATGTCTGAATACTCTCGGGAGGCACAGAAACCCCGTAATTATAGCCCTTTACTCAACTATCTGTATCGCGTACGCATCCAGGCAGCAAATCGTGCTGTGCTGGGTGCCAGGGCACCGCGAGATCGAAGGCAATGAGATGGCTGACAAGTTAGCCACATCCGTTCACACGGACGTTGCCACTTCGTCGATGGCCGTCCCTGTGATGGACCTAAATCCCTTTATCAGGAAAAAGATTAGGGCCTATTGGCAACGTCTGTGGGACAGTGAAATAAATAATAAACTACACACTATCAAGCCTCATCTCGCTCATTGGCCGCCAGAATCTAAGACACGCCGCACACAAGTTACTCTCTGTAGACTCAGGATAGGACACACGTACAGTACACACACATACATATTGTCCGGTAGTGATCCGCCTGTATGCAATTGTGGTGAGCCGTTCAGCGTACTTCATGTCCTCCTGCAATGCCGCGAACTAGAACTCCAGAGGAAAAGACATTTTGCAATACTGCCACGACAGCACCTCCCACTGCACCCTTCTATGTTCTTGGGCAATGAACCTATTTTTAAATACCAATCTCTACTTGCCTCTTTTAAGGATGTATATAATTTCCGAGTCATTTACCCAGGTGACCTGTAGCACGGCCTCTAAACCGAGGCCGCTGCTGCGGCATTTTCTTAGAGAAAGCACGCGCTTCCTAGCCTTTCCTTTGTCCAGGAAGGCTTCCGGTAGGTGTCGTGCTACTTTCATGTTTTAGATATTTGAGTACCATGACCATTTCTCTTTCATTCCGGACCCATAGATCACTCCACACGCCATTGCCATAAATTCAGCCTATCTTGTTTTTTTTACGCTCCTTTACAGCGATAGTCTTTAGGCCTCCTTACAGCCACGTACCACCAGTCATTGTAACGCACCAATCACGGCAGACATACTGTTACTGTCCTGGCGCTCTTTGGCCACACTTGGCCCTTGCGCCACAAAACACCAAATATCATCATCAGAATGTATTCAGAAAAGAATTTTGATATAGTGAGTCATGGTGCGGAATAAAAATATTTTTTATGCCGTTCATAGAAGAATGTAGCCAAATAAACAATTCCAGCAGATAAACATTTAAACAGACGTACCGTTCTCACCACATAATATTTCGGCAGTTCCTTCTCATGCTCCGCGACTATTGATACCGGCACCGCTACACCACTTTGGCTAAATGTCGCAAATATCGCTGCACCTGCGATTAAACGCCCTTATATAAAAAGAAGCACGACACCCGAAATAGTCCTTAATAACAAATTTCACGACAAAAAAAATCGCTTTACGAACGTCTTTATTCGTATTGAAAGAAGGGGAGGATCAAGCTACAAAGGCTCGTTTCCGCACAAAAAGAGAAAAGAGAGAAAGAAAACAAAAGGTAGAAAAGAAAAGCGGTATACATGTGCAAGTTACAGAAAAAAAAAACAGAACGAACGCTGCGGCGTGTAAGCGCACGTCACCAAACTCGGCCTATGTGTTTTCTGCGCGGCGAGCAGACGATTTCGCACCGAGCGAACGTGTAAACGGGTTTCAGCGCCCCCTGGATTTCCCTCTCCCGCGCATCGCGGAGTGGTGTCAGTGCCGGCGGCGCGGTCTGCACACTTCCCTCTTCTAGCCACTGTACCAGTAGCGACAGGCTAATAGCCCTGCCAAGCTGTTTGTGTAAGGTCTATGAAGCAACGATAAACCGGCGACTAATCAGTTTTCTCGAAAGCAGCAAGCTACTCGACCCCCTTTAGTGTGCATTCAGGGAGGGTCGGTCAACACTTGACCACCTTGTTCGCGTCGAGGGGATTATTAGAGATGCCTTTATCCATAAACAGTTTTTTCTATCCGTATTTCCCGACCTCGAGAAAGCCTACGACACAACATGGCAGTTTGGGATCCTCAAAGACCTGTCCACGTTGGGTGTGCATGGCAGCATGTTCAAGACTATAGAAAGTTATCTGTCTAATCGCACGTTCCGCGTTAGGGTCGGAACTGTCCTCTCGAAATCGTTCATGCAAGAAACTGGTGTGCCGCAAGGGGGTGTGCTTAGTTGCACCCTCTTCATTGTGAAAATGAATTCGCTTAGTGCAATAATTCCTCCCACCATGTTTTACTCGGTCTATGTTGATGATGTCCAAATAGGCTTTAGATCATGCAACCTCTCAATCTGTGAGCGACAAGTTCAGCTTGGCCTCAACAAAGTATCAAAGTGGGCAAGTGAGAATGGTTTTAAGATCAACCCCCTTAAAAGTTCGTGTGTTCTTTTTAACAGAAAAAGAGGCCTTGTGTCAGATCCTGAGGTCACACTGGACGGACAACACATACAGATAAATGATGAACATAAGTTTCTAGGTGTCATCCTTGCCTCAAAATTGTCCTTTATCTCACACATCAAGCACCTTAAAACTAAATGCCTAAAAACAATGAATATCCTAAAGATACTGTCGCATACAATATGGGGAGCGATAGCAAGTGCCTAATGAACCTGCACAAGAGTCTTGTCAAGACACGTCTGGACTACGGCAGCATAGTCTATCACTCTGCCGCAGCAAGTGCGCTGAAAATGCTTGATCCGATACACCATCTACACATCCGTCTAGCCCCTGGGGCCTTCAGAACGAGCCCTGTCGAAAGCCTCTATGTGGAATCGGACGAGTGGTCGCTTGATTTACAGAGGTCGTACTTTAAGTATTTTTTGAAAGTGAACGCAAATGCTGATCACCCCGCATATCCTGCCGTAAATGACCTGTCCAGTTATCAGCTCTTTTATCACCGAGCAGCAGTCAAAGAACCCTTTCCAATACGTGTACGAGCACTAGCTGAGGAAACAGGTGTCCCCATACTCGAACATCGCTTAATGACTCCTACATTGCAAGCCCCACCATGGCAGTGGCAGATGATCGACTGTGATTTGTCTTTTCCTGATGTAACAAAGCAAGCGCCGGTTGTGCATATTCGTATGCACTTCCGGGAACTGCAGCAGAAGTACGCTTGTCCGGAATATTTCACTGACGCCTCAAAGTCGCACGCCAGTGTGTCATACGCTGCGGTTGGTCCGTCCTTTTCGACTGCCGGCGTTCTAAACCCAAACATAACCATCTTTACAGCGGAGGCTTACGCCATCCTGGCGACGGTCAAACATATAAAACAATTAGCTATACCCAAGGCAATCATTTATACAGACTCTTTAAGCGTGTTGAAATGTCTGAATACTCTGGGTGGGCACAGAAACCCCGTAATTATAGCCCTTTACTCAACCATCTGTATCGCGTACGCATCCAGCCAGCAAATCGTGCTGTGCTACCCAAAAAATGCCGCCCAAGCACTCCGTACAAATGGTTAACCAGCGAAGCTGAAATGATGCGGCGCCGGTGTTCAGCAGTGGGTTCAACCCGACACAGACGTCGCAGGCGAAGCCAAAGTGCCGCTGGAGAAACTCTCGCTGAAAGCGGGCGTTCGCCCTGCGAACGCGCTCCCGCAATCATCACGTCGACGCTGTTCTGCCCGCAACGCTGCTTCTTCGGCGCGCCGTCGTTGCAAGCGTTTGACATCGCGAGCTAACATCCGTGGCTTACCCATGTGGAAGCTCTCAGTCGAAGCTGATGCGCGCGTGCTCGGCGCCACGGCTGCGACGGTATGGACGACGTCACTCACGGGCCAGCCAATGGCACGCGCGCTTTGGTACTGCACAGAGAACGACGTCACTGGAAGGCGCAGCCAATGGAGACCGCGCGCGGTCCACGGACGAGCGGTTTTTCGTTTCTCCTAGCCATAAACAGCTTTCGCTGTAAAAGATTAGGGCCTATTGGCAACGTCTGTGGGACAGTGAAACAAATAATAAACTACACACTATCAAGCCTCATCTCGCTCATTGGCCGCCAGAATCTAAGACACGCCGCACACAAGTTACTCTCTGCAGACTCAGGATAGGACACACATACAGTACACACACATACATATTGTCCGGTAGTGATCCGCCTGTATGCAATTGTGGTGAGCCACTCAGCGCACTTCATGTCCTCCTGCAATGCCCCGAACTAGAACCCCAGAGGAAAAGACATTTTCCAATACCACAACGACAGCACCTCCCACTGCACCCGTCTATGCTCTTGGGCAATGAACCTATTTTTAAATACCAATCCCTACTTGCTTTTTTTAAGGATGTATATAATTTCCGAGTCATTTAACCAGGTGAGCTGTAGCACGGCCTCTAAACAGAGGCCGCTGCTGCGGCATTTTCTTAGAGAAAGCACGCGCTTCCTAGCCTTTGTCCAGGAAGGCTTTCGGTAGGTGTCGAGCTACTTTCATATTGACGCCAAGCAAAGTGCCCACCGCAGAGCAAGTTTTGAGATGCGAGCTCCCCACTACAGGCACCGGTCTCGAGCCGAGGGAAGACGAAGAAGAGCGCAGTTGTGCGAGCGTTCTTTTGGTGCTGGCCGCCATTAAAGAAGGCTGTCCTCTTCCGCCGATCATCTACTGCTTGTCTTCGCGACATTTTATTGGTGGAGGTGCTGGGTACATGCTATCATCGCCGGAGCCACAGCGTAGCCCTGACTCAAGTCGAGTGAGTAGCACGGGCGACATCACCCCTGTCCACGTACGCGCCAGCCGTCGCCTCCAAGGGCTCCAACCAGAACACGGTCCGTTACCTCATCGTGTGCGCGCCATGAACCTGGACCCACAGCGCTCTGCTGCGCCTGTTCCACCAGCGCATCACGTCATAGTCAACCAGCCACAGCCACCACCTGTCTTTCACGGAGATCCTTCAGAAGACGTGGAAGACTGGCTAGACCATTTTGACCGGGTCGCGGATTGCAACGGCTGGAACGAAGAGCGCAAGCTTCGCAACGTCTACTTCGCGCTCCAAGACTCCGCGAGGACATGGTTCTACAACCACGAAGCGACGTTGACTTCGTGGGAGGAATTTCGTCGTTAGGTGATCGCCGCATATTCCAACCCTGACAGAAAGGAGAAGGCAGAGCTGGCGATACAGACGAGGTTTCAAGCCCCAAATGAAAGCGTCGCGACGTACACTGAAGACATGGCTCGGCTCTTCATACGTGCGGACACCTCAATGACCGAAGAAAAAAAAGTGAGACATCTTATGCGGGGTGTCAAACAAGAAATATTCGCAGGCCTTGTCCGAAACCCACCAGCGACACTTGCGGGCTTCCTTGCTGAAGCGACAGCCATGGAAAGAGCCCTTCGCCAGCGTTCCAGGCAGTACGATCGCGACGTCTTGGAACTTTCGAACGCCCCTCATACGGCATCGGGAAACAACATTGCGGACTTGCGGGAGCTGATCCGAATGGTTGTCAGAGAGGAGCTCCAGAAAATGCAGGTAACCGCCGCACCGCCAGCGCGAATTTCTGTGGCGGAGATGGTACGCGATGAGGTTGGGCAGGCCGTTCAAGCTCCGAGCTACGAGGCACCCCAGCGCTGCGAGGTACCACAACGTTACGACGTACCACACCACTACGAGGCACCATACCAGCAGGAACCAGTCCGCATAAGTTATGCGGAGGCCGCCCGACGACCGTCGCTATACGCCGCCTCAGCCGCAATTCACCCGCCATTCAAAGGGAAGCAGCATTCAGGCGTCGCAGTCCACCACTCGTCGAGGAGTCGAGGCCACGAAAAGGCGACATCTGGCGGACCCCTGACTCCAGGCCCCTCTGCTTCCACTGCGGAGAGGCTGGCCACGTCTACAGGACGTGCCCGTACCGGCGAGTTGGTCTCCGTGGGTTCGCTCCAAGTGCACCTCGCCCGCGCCCTGGTAAGCGACCATCACTCGCTGTGTTGGCTTGCGAACCTTAGAGATCCATCAGGTCGCCTCGCTCGTTGGAGCCTTCGCCTTGAGGAGTACGACGTCACAGTGGTCTACCGGTCCGGGCAAAAACACGGCGACGCTGACTGCCTCTCACGTGCTCCTTTACCTTTGAAACCGAGCGACTTAGAGCAAGATTTTGCGTTTCTCGGCGTCGTCGACATTGTCGAGATGGCTGACTACCAACGCGCCTACACAACATTGCTGGCTTTGATCAGATACCTTGAGGGTGCGGACGTCGTTGTTCCGCGCCCCATGTCGCGAGGGCTCACTTCTTACTGCCTCCGAAACAACATCCTCTACAAGAAGAATTTCGAAAACAGCCAGGAAACATACCTACTCGTTGTTCCAGTTTCGCTGCGTGCAGAAGTCTTACAGGCATGCCATGACGATCCGTGTGCCGGGCACCTAGGCTTTGCCAGGACGTTGGCACGCATACGCCAGAAGTACTATTGGCCGCAGCTATTCTCGTCCGTTCAGCGCTACGTGAGAAGCTGTCGTGACTGTCAGCGACGCAAAGTTCCACCTTTAAAACCTGCTGGACTTTTGCAACCCTTGGAACCCCCTGCAGCACCGTTTCAGCAGATCGGAGTGGATCTCCTCGGTCCCTTTCCCACGTCGTCTGCAGGAAACAAGTGGATAGTCGTCGCACTGATTACCTGACGCGGTACGCAGAAACCAAGGCCGTAGCCCGCGGAACCGCTGCCGAAGTCGCCGCGTTTTTTATGCACGACATTGTATTACGTCATGGCGCCCCTTCCGTCTTGATCACTGATCGAGGCACAGCGTTTACTGCTGACTTAATTTTTTATTTTTATTTTTTATTTATGAGTACCTTACAGCGCCCTCGTGGGGCATTGTGTAAGGGGGGCAATACAGCATGTACAAAGAGAGATACAATAGATAAATATACATAGATATAAATATGCATAGGTGAAATGCTGATTATTACAGATGTAACTGAACACACGAACATAGAAATGCAATATATACTAAAACAGCAAAATGTAGTGTCTAAAGGCATTACACAAAATATAATGTAAAGTAACTATTTAAACACCAACAGTTTAACAAGATAAGATAATTGCCGAAAGAGTTTTCCGCAAATAACTGAACACAGAGGATAAAATAAAAACGGGGAAAAAAGGAAGAGACAAAAGGACATCGTCACGCTCACTCACACCAGTCACCGGAAAACCACGGCCTATCACCCACAAACAAATGGTTTAACGGAACGCCTCAACAGGACCATGGCCGATATGCTGTCGATGTACGTCGACATAGAGCACAACACGTGGGACCAAATCCTCCCATATGTGACATTCGCATATAACACAGCGGTGCAGGAAACTACCCGTTTCACACCGTTTGAACTCGTTTATGGACGTCGTGTCACAACCCCCTTAGACGCGATGCTACCAGTCGACACCGGAACAGCGAGAAGTGAGAATGCTGACGAAATTGTCCAGAAGGCCGAAGAAGCTCGACAGCTTGCTCGAAACCGAATCCGTAACCAGCAAAGTGCCGATGCCCGCCGATACAACAGCGGCCACAGAGAAATTCAGTATGAACCTGGTGACTACGTCTGGGTATGGACGCCCATCCGGCAGCAGGGTCTCTCCGAGAAACTGCTGCGCAGATATTTCGGTCCCTACAGTATAACAAAGCGCCTCAGCGACGTGAACTACGAAGTCGTTCCTGAAAGTTCTGCTACGAGCATGAGCCGACGGCGGCCCCGACCAGAAATTGTTCACGTAGTGCGTATCAAGCCGTACTACGCCCGTGAGGAAGTTGTCAGCTGACCATATTTTTCCCCTGCCCTCTGTTTTATTTGCATCAGCCCCGTCGGCGACGGTCGCTTTTCGTAGGGGGGAGTAATGACGCCAAGCAAAGTGCCCACCACGGAGCAAGTTTTTAGATGCGAGCTCCCCACTACAGGCACCGGTCTCGAGCCGCGGGAAGACGAAGAGCGCAGTTGTGCGAGCGTTCTTTTGGTGCTGGCCGCCATTAAAGAAGGCTGTCCTCTTCCGCCGATCGTCTACTGCTTGTCTTCGTGACAATATATATATATATATATATATATATATATATATATATATATATCCAAAAACGTTCTTTCTGGCTATCGGGATAAATATACTATCAGAAAGTCACAGTGACCAACATATAATTTAGGACTTATTTCTGACGTTTCGGCTGCAGACCAGCCTTTTTCAAAGGTGAAAGTTTTTCGTGGGCGCATGGCTTTTAAGTGCACTTCACGATCATGCATAATAGGGGATGGAAAGGTGAGAGCTCACAAAAAATAAATAAATAAATAAATAAATAAATAAAAGGGGGCGGGATGTTGGGATACAGAGGTGTGTCCAAGAAGCAAGGGCCAGTGCAAGATGACATCCGCGTCTGCAAGGCGCCTCCATAATAACGAACGGGTGAGGCCGAGGTCGTCTGGTAGCAGATTGTAAGCCCTCGTTTGCAGACACTCGCGCTGCCATCACCTAAGTCCATGGTGCTGCAACTCCCGCAGTGCAGCGCAGAACCACTGAAGCACTATGCCGTTGTTGTGTGCGGAGTACCAAGAAGCGGGAGGGGGGGGGAGGGGGAAAAAACAGGTTGCTCTGTGCGTGGTCGGTACCCGTACACTTCAAACGATCGTCCCCGCGCCGAGCTTCACGGAAAATGGAGGATAGAAAAAGAGACGCAGCGCAACGCGAACAACCATGAATGGTTTGGTCCATGAAAGACATGTACACATATGCACACACACAAAGAACAGAGAAAAAAAATTACAGCATATCCACGGAGTGAATGATGATGAGTGGGCGAAGCTCGGGAGGTTCATCGTAGATCGTGCCGAGTTCCGGATTAATTTAGTTAACGCGCACGCAGCGAATCCTCATGGTTCAACTATGCACAAGTGAAATCTCCCACCCTCAGTTCATTGCAAGTCAAGGTCCAGTGCCGATATATATATATATATATATATATATATATATATATATATATATATATATATATATATATATATATGGGTTGCCGGTGAACGCTTCTCCAACGCGAGCAGTCGGTATTTCTCAATCAAGAAACTCGCTAGCAGGCGTTGCCTGCGCCAACGTTGTCTCTCGCTGGTGAGGGCGCGTTCTCCTTTGCGAGCTGGTACAGCGTTCCTCTAAGAAAGAGCGTTTCCATTGCCAACGCGCGCCTTTCGCTCTCTCTCTGTCTCTCTCTCTCACAAGACAGCAGAGGCACGCGCCGGGAGAGAGAGAGGCACGCGCCGAGGGCGAGCGCGTGCCGGGAGGCACGCGGGTTACGCCTGACGACTGACGCCTGACGCGTGACAAGGTTAGACTAAGAGGAGCTTCGCCCCTAAAATAAGGAATAAAAGAAGAGAAAACATCACACAGGGAGGAGAGTAGTTTAGTTTAACGAGTCATACGTCGTGGAACCCGTTCTCTAGCGAAAGTGCGTGATGCTCAACCCAAGCGGGCGCCAATAGATATCTGCACCTTGCGCGCGCGAAGCGCGATCTGATTGAAACATACCAGATCAAAATGAGAGAAGGACAACAAGAAACTTCATGGGGAATTAAAGATCCTAAGATAATACATGAAAATAAATGGAATCAAAGCAAACAAGAAATTAACAATAGGAATAAAATAAAACAGGTGGACATCGACAATCAGTGCCGCATCCCAACAGGAGACACTGCCCGAGTGAGCGCCGAGGGCACACAAGACATAGCTGCACCTGTGCAGTGTGAAATAAGCAAGACTTATCAGACAACAATAAGAGAAAGACAGCAAGAAACATGATGGGGAACCAAATATCGTAAGGTAACAAACGAAAATAAATGCAATGAGAAAGAATCAGGACACACACACACACACACACACAAATTAACAATGCGTACCGAAGGAAATCGACCATCATTTCTGTATCTCAACAGGAGCGCCATGAATGTGCACCAGAAAGAAAAAAAAAGGGAGAAAGCAAAAAAGGGAAAAAAGGAGTTCGCGAGTTCATAGTGCACATAGATTTGCATGTGGAGCCCTAAAGAAACAACAACAACAATAATGATAAAAAAGGAACACAAATAAAATATAAAATATTAAAGACACTTAGTCGCTTGCGTCGTCAATTGGTTTGGTTGCCTGACAGGGCAAGCAAGATAGTCGGCCTGTACTTTGGTTGATGCCACCAGACACAGTTTTGAATTTGTGAATAAGGTAAGATTCGCGAACCTCCCGGTCATAATGCGTTTTGAAACCAGATTGCAGCACCACAGCTGTGAATGTATGGAAGGGATGACTAAGATCATTTACGTGCTTGGAGAGAGGAAGGTGTGGCAGGGTCTTTATGTGTGCTCTGTGGTTGTTTATTCTTATCCTGAATGGAGTCTCAGTTTGGCCAATGCATTGGGCGTTGCACACGGTGCACATGCCTCATTTATGCGTGTTATTTTCGAACAGAGGGTTCACCTAAGGACGTGGCTTGATCACATTTTAAATTCCCGCCAGTATGACCCCAAGGACACTAGCCTGGGGCAAAGTTGTCCGTTGCTTCTCCTTTCTGTTGCTTATTTTTCCCGCGTATTCAAGACGGTCGTCACCCGGCGATTTTCGATCACGATCGAGCCAGTTCACGGCTGCATTTTTCGACGAATGACTCCTGTTGGTATTTTGCACAAAGAGGTCAATAGCGATCGAAAATACAGCGTAAGACCCGGACGTTAGTTTACGCATTTGAATGCAGTAGTACGCTGCAAGGTAACTTATTGTGGTCTAAATGCTTCAGTGAAACTATCGGTGTCCAGCATATACACGTTCATCGATAAGCCATATGACACCCCGCGGCTGCTGATAGAAGAGAATCAGTGTTTGAAGCTGGTCACGTCGGTGGTGTGCAGTGTAAAACGGGGAGAAGTGATACTGGCTGTGCTCATTTTGCAGAAGTCGTCTGTTAGCAAATACCACGCTTCCAATAAGTTCGAGCGTACTTTTCAGCTTTTCTAGTCCCTTGGTGTCCGCGAACGTGAAATAAACGCGGAGCTATGATGTTTATAGATTAAAACGCAGGCGAGTGGATGTTGAAAACGCGTGTGAGCTGTCCGCTTCGGCGGAGGCTCGGCGCGAGGTGGGATCGTGGGGTTACGTGATCCAACTTTTCACGTCAGAACGACCGCAGCGCCTGCATCTCCAGTGGTGGCCCTTCGCGCCCAATAGGCATGGAAGGGCGGAAACTCTTTTACTAAGTGACTGGGCAAAGATGGGAGGGAGCAGAGGGGCGCCTTTCAGTGCGCGTACAGTAGCAATTTTGAGAAAGCAGCGTCAAAGGACGGCGGTTATGGGCATGTGACATGCTTCGCGGAAGTACTGAAAAAAAGAAAGAAATGAAGAAAAAACGAGTGCTCCCCGATGCAGTACGCGGAACAGCACTCCTTTTCTTCTTTTCTCTATTTATTTTTTTTCTTTCAGTACTTCCGCGAAGCATGTCACATGCCCATACCCCCGTCCTTTGACGCTGCTTTCTCAAAATTGCTACTGTATGCGCACTGAAAGGCGCCCCTCTGCTCGCTCCCATCTTTCCCCACTCACTTAGTAAAAGAGTATCCGCCCTTCCATGCCTGTATAAATGAACAGGAGAAAAATGAGTAGTGCCTTGAGAAAGGTCAGCCGCTGACCGAAACGTCGACGAATAAACGAAATATTATTGAAGTGTTACGTCTCAGACTTACCTTACATTCATGCAGCAGCCAAAGCTGCATATATATATATATATATATATATATATATATATAAGGAACAAAAGGGAGTATGACGTACGTTGAGTTTTTGCACAATCTATTTACTGAGGTTTCGGCTGGTGGACCAGCCTTTGTCAAGGCTACTTTGACAAAGGCTGGTCCACCTGCCGAAACGTCAGTACATATACTGTGCAAAAACCCAGCGTGCGTCGTACTCGCTTTTGTTCTTTATTGTACCGGGGCCAACGTGAGTTCCTTGTCGCAACTATATATATATATATATATATATATATATATATATATATATATATATATATATATGATGTTACGAGGCGCACCAAACCGAGGCTGTCAAACGAACGATCGGCTAGGCGAAGAGGAAGAAGAAGAGACGACTCGCGAGATCCTGGCAGCCATACAGCTGGAGCCGCAGTCTGTGTATTTGTGAAGGCACCCTTCTGGCTCTACCACATCCCTGTGATTCCCCGTGACAATTTGGTGGAGTTGCGGGGTAGCAGAAGCACTTTACGACGGAGCTACGCAGTGGTCGTCGAGTCGGGGTGTTCATCATGCCAGACCAGGACACGACCACGCCTGCGTCGGTCAACACGACCCCTTAGCCAGCACCAACACCGCGGCAACAACGCGACAACACCGCGACAACAGCGTCGACGATCGTCGTTACGCATCCTAAAGACCCAGGGACGTTCTGCGGTACGGATGAAGTTGACGTCGACGATTGGATTGCCGACTATGAGCGCATCAGTGAGATCAATCGCTGGGATCCGACGCTCATGCTGGCGAACGTGCTGTTTTACCTCAAAGGAACAGCAAAAGTATGGTTCGAGAACCATGAAGAAGAGATTGGAAGTTGGGACACTTTCAAAGAAAAGCTTTGTGCTTTGTTCAGGAAGCCCCAGGGTCGAAAGGCAGCCGCAACGAAGGAGCTATCCACCCGCGCTCAGACGTCCACTGAGCCATACATAGCCTATATCCAGGACGTCTTGGCTCTTTGCCGCAAAGTCGACGGTGACATGACGGAGTCGGACAAGGTTAGTCACGTGCTAAAGGGTATAGCGGATGATGCATTCAACCTGCTGCTGTGCCTAAATTGTGCGACCGTCGACGAAATCATTGAAGAATGCCGGCGTTTTGAGCAGGCCAAAAGCCGCCGTATCGCACGGTCAGTCGCCCGTTTACCTAACACCGCCCCAACGTCATCATGCGAGGACGGACTGGCCTCTCGTCTGCAGTCGCCACTGCCGTCGGAACTTGGACGAATTGTGTGTCGGGAAATTGAAGCTTTGGCTCCTGCTATCCCCAACAGCAGTCACGGCGATTCTCACGTGCCGGCAGTGTCCCTGGTACAGTCCATAGTACGGGAGGAACTTGGCAACTTGGGCTTCGACGTTTCCACCGCTGCCCACTCTCCGGCGACGGAATTTCGCCCAAGAACAACCCCACGGCCAAGCTTGCCACCCCAGGAACAGCGGTTCTATCCGCGGTCCCGTAATCTGGCTGAATGGCAGACAGCAGATGATCGGCCAATTTGTTTCAACTGCCGCCGTATAGGTCACGTCGCACGCTACTGCAACCGTTGGGTTTCGCCGTTACGATCCCGGTACGATACTCCTAGCCGCACCGACAACTACCGCCGTTTTCAACATACCCAGCCATGGAGCAATCATTACCGCCGCTTCCAGCCTTTTGAGCCGTACACCGTCGATGCCACCACTGCGCCGAGTAGCCGCTCCCCGTCGCCCCGCGGTCATCAGTCCGGCTCGCCGCCAGCACGTCGCCCGTCGTCCACTTCCCCTCCCCGACGACGTTCGACATCGCCGCTCAACCTCCGAGAGGGAAACTAAGGGATGGAGCTCTTAGAGGTGACGCTGCATCTTCGACTTCCACCTCAAATCCTCTCCTCGTATTGCCGACACGACGAAATCTCATTGACGTTGACGGCCTAACTGTTTCCGCACTCGTCGATACCGGAGCACAAATCTCTGTGATGAGCGATCAACTTCGTCGGCGCCTTAAGAAAGTAGTTACTCCCGCCTTTCCTGGTATTATTCGTGTCGCTGATGGAAGTCCTGCCGTCATAGGAATGTGCACAGCTCGCATCACCATCGCCGGTCATCACATATCTGTTCTGTTCACTGTTCTTGAACAATGCCCTAACGACCTTATTCTCGGACTCGATTCCTTGTCGACCCATGCCGCCCTTATTGACTGCGCAAGCGGCGTCGTTCAACTTGAGCTTCCTCAACTTGCCGATCTTCCAGCGTCGCCGTTACGCCGCTTATGCGCTCTTGATTATGTTCGGTTGCCACCACAAGCCGCCACTTGTGTTGCCTTGACGACCGCGTCACCTGTTCCTGACGGCGACTACGTAGTCTCTCCGGTAGTTGACGTACTGTTGACCCGTAATATTGCTATGCCTCACACCCTCGTGACTGTTGTCGACAACTACGTGCAGCTCCCACTCCTCAATTTCAGCCACTCGACCCAAGCTCTCCCGCAAGGCATCTCAGTGGCCAACCTCTCCCCACTGGGGAACGACGACGAAGTGCCTCTCTCGTAGAACGCTTCAACTGCTGCTCCCTCCATTTCGTTATATTTATCTGTTTTCCGGGGAACCCTGTCCCCTCCCTCGTGGCTACGGACATGGACTCGTCCAGAGGTCCGCCCAGCCAGAGGTCCGCTCAGCCAGAGGTCTACCATGACGAGCGTAGCTGTACATCAGCGCGCCTGGTCCAGTACCGGTGAATCCACCAGTCACCACGCAGTGGATATGGACGCGGAGCCTTCTGCTGCGCCGACCGTCCAAAGGTCAACTATGCCAAGTTCATCAAGAAAACGCAGCACCAGCCCCAGCAGCAGCGACGACACCGAGGTGTACTCGATCTCGGGCGACGAGTCGTCGGATGATGGCTTCGAAACGGTGCGGAGTAGGAAAGCAAAACGAAGAATCGTCGCGGCGTCATCACCAGCGAGCACTATAGTTTCGAAACCTAAAGAAGAACGATGGCCGCACACCATCTTATTCATGCCTGATGACCCTACCGTGAGCCTCCGAACAGTCAACAGGCAAGTCCTTTCGGTATTTCTCGAGGGGATCGCGCTGAATGAAATCAAGGATGTCCGATTAAACATGCGCAAGAACATCCTTGCTGTGGACATGATGAATGCAAGCGCCTTAGACAAGCTTCGACGAATATCGGATTTGGCCGGCATCAAAGTCCGATCTATTATTCCAATGGATGGCGCCTGTGTGGCAGGTGTCATCTACGACATTGATTTGGCCATCGTCAACTCGGACCTTCCAATCCTTATAAAACCGGCGGACGCCGGGGTCGTCATCACTGGTATTTTTCGTGTAGGAAACACCCGCTGCGTGAAGCTAGTCTTCAAAGGGGACTCTCTGCCATCCCATGTAAAAGTTGGGCATTTCCGACATCCTGTTCGTCCTTTCATGCCCAAACCGCTTCAGTGCCATAACTGCATGAAGCTTGGCCATGTGAAGGGTGTCTGCACAAGCAGCACAGTGTGCCCCCGATGCGCTGAGCCGCATACGGCCGATGCTTGCCGTGCGGAAACTCTCAAGTGCGGCAACTGTGATGGCCCTCATGATGCAGCCTCCAAAGACTGTCCACGAATCAAGAGGGAAATGGCTGTTATAAAACAAATCGTGAGAGACAGCTCAACCCACAAAGAAGCTGCTGAAAGGGTACGGCGTCGGCACAACCGTCGACGAAAGCGATCTCGACAGAGTGCCAATCACATGTTACCTGAGCACAGTACGTCACCGTGGAGCACGACGAAAACTGCAAGCACGAACAGAAACGTGACATAGGGATCTAATGAGGCGGAAGTCTGGCCTGCGCTTCCGCGCATACAGCCTGCGAAGGAACCTGCCCAGCCTTCCCGCCCAGCACCGACATCTAAGCCTATTTCAGCTGATGATGCGCCGAGGGTTGATCGCCAGATCGTTCCGATGCTGCGATCCCTAGTGGTTATCATAACAGAGCTATTGAGAAGCCTGGGAACCCCAACCGCTCGAAGCGGTCTGCAGGTATTGGACGCGCTGAGCCCAATCCTAGCAACCCTCGGATAGAACCATGGCCGCAAATCACCAATCATTCCGTGAAGAGGTCAGACAGGCGTCTATAATCCAGTGGAACGCGAGAGGACTTAAATCTCGAATCTCTGATTTCCGTCAGTACGTTTTCTCCAACCGTTTTCCAATCATCGTTATCTGCGAGCCAAGGCTATCACGTCCATTCAGGATATCCGGTTACGAATCAACGATGTCTTCCACACATAACGAAAGCAGCAAGGTCCTGGTATACATTAGTCGTGAGCTTACCTACATCATTCGGACAGTACCACCTCACGATGACAACCAATACGTTTGCATCACCGTAACGAAGAAAAACCTCACGTTTACTTTAGTGTGCGTGTACTTATCACCCGCGGCCCGATTTGATAGAAAAAGACTGGACAACATTCTGGCAGGGGCACCTGGTCCATGGATCATTACAGGTGACTTCAACGCCCACCACCCTATTTGGGGAAGCTCCAAAGTTAACGCGACAGGAAGGCGGCTGTCTTCGTTCGTGTCCGATCATGAGCTGTGCTTGCTTAACGATGGGAGCCCTACGTTTCTGCGAGGCGCAACGTACAGCAGCTGTTTAGACTTCACATTCGTGTCACGTCGTTTCGCCTCACGCGTTAATTGGTTTCTAGACATCGAGACCCACGGGAGTGATCATATCCCCAGTTACGTCAACATCAAAGGCCTCTCTGGATGTCATCGATCTAACAGAATCCGGAGAATTGATTGGACTGCGTTCAAGACGAACGTCGAAGACGCTTGTAGCAGCGGCCTCCCGTCAGCTATAAAGGAAGCAGTACAGACGGCGATGCGCACACTGACATGCTCCCCGAAGCGCTCGGAAACGGACGTAGAGTTGGAACGACTACGTACGATTCGTCGACGTGCCGAGCGAAGATATAGACGAACAAAGTCCGTACACGATCTAAGGACAGCAAGGCGCATACAAAAGGAGATACAGCGTCGCATAGATAAACTTGAGTCTCAACGGTGGGTAAGGTTCTGTGAGTCTCTGGACCCCCGGCAACCTTTATCGCAAATATGGAGAACAGTGCGAGGTCTGCGTACGCTTCCTCAGCAGCGGTTTCCGTTCAAAGCTTCAGCGCTTTACCAAGGTCGACGGGATATCGAGGTAGCCGAAGATTTTTGTATGAAGATTGTCGGCAATGCAGCTTGCACAGGAGTACCTGCTACACAGAACACTCCACAGTCACTGGACTCACGCATGGACCTGCCCTTTACCACTGAGGAGCTGGATGCGGCCCTTCTGTTGTGCAATCATTCGTCATCACCTGGCCCAGATGGCATCTCCTACAGGATCTTATGCAACCTGGGTGAGCAGGCGCGGAAAGCCTTGTTCGAAACATTCAACGACTCATGGCGAGACGGACATGTCCCCCAAGAATGGAAAACGAGCCGATTGGTTCCGCTCCTAAAACCTGGAAAATCACCTTTAGAGCTCTCGTCATACCGCCCAATAGCACTAGCTAGCTGTGTAGGGAAGCTGATGGAGCGCATGATCCTCGCCAGACTGGAGTGGTTCCTAGAGCGCTACGAGGTCTATCCAAGTGTCATGGCCGGTTTTCGACGCGTTCGTTGCTCTATCGGCAACGTTGTTGACCTCGTAAGGTACGTCCAGCACCAGAAATTGAGCAGGCGATTAACCGCGGCACTATTTTTGGACATAAAAGGAGCTTATGACAACGTTTCTCACGAGGCCATACTCGACGCCCTTGAGTCCGTTGGTCTTGGTGGCCGAGCGTACCGCTGGATTCGTGCCTACCTACAGATGAGATCCTTCTTTGTGCAAACCGATGATGGGCCGACATCTCTGCTCTACACACACCGTGGAGTTCCTCAAGGGGGCGTCTTGAGTCCCACATTATTCAATTTGGTTAAGATTGGTCTCGTGGAACGCATACCAGGTTGTGTACAGATATCGATTTATGCTGACGACATCTGTGTTTGGACGTCAGGCGTAACATGTCCTCAGATACGTGCGAGGCTCCAAAAAGCCGCGACTTCGATATCGACATACCTCAATGAACAAGGTCTTGAAATTTCGCCTGCAAAATCGGCGCTGGTCGCTTTCACGCGAAAGCCAATGACAGCATATGCCATATCTATTAAGGGACAAAATATTTGTTACGGTAGGACGCACAGGTTCCTGGGAGTAACCATCGATCGGGACCTCTGCTGGAGTCCCCATGTGGCCGGTCTCAAGAAGCGCCTAACGGCCACCTCACAAGTTTTCCACTTCCTCGGAGGGAAAACGTGGGGTACGTCAGTGAACGCCATGTTACAACTATACCGGACGCTCTTTCTCGGGTACTTGAGATACAGCTTACCGGTGCTGACTGACACCTGTAAAAGTAACCTACGCACACTCGAGAGCGCGCAGGGCCAGGCACTCAAAATCTGCCTTGGATTGCCACGCTGCACCTCAACAGCGGAAACTATAGCGATTGCCAAAGACCTTCCTGCCACCACTCACATCACTTTGGAGGTGCTTCGGACACACATTCGACACCTTGCTCGTGCTCCTGCCCACCACCTCGCCTCGCTTCCAGAAGACCGACCCGGTGCCTCTTTTTGTAAGAGGCTATCGACATACCGCGAGTGCCTCCCAAAAAATTATACTCCTGCTGAGAGACTTCCGACGCCTCCTTGGTGTTTGGCCCGTCCAAAGGTCCGGCTGACAGTGCCAGGGATTCGGACGAAAGCGGAACTCTCACCGCCGGCCTTAAAGTAGCTGTCTTTGCTAATGCTACAGGAATCATCTTCAGGTTTACACTGATGGCTCAACAACAGCAGGCAGATCTGCAGGAGCTGTGACCTTCCCTGCCAAAGCAGTAGATGTACTGTTCAAGACGTCTCATGGCACAACATCGACTGCCGTGGAGCTTGAGGCACTACGCACCGCACTTTGCGTGACCGATGGGGAGCCACCACAGAAATGGCCATCTTTACAGATTCCAAGTCAGCCCTTCAGTGCCTTTTATCGGTCTTACGTAGCGGGCCGCAAGACCAATTAGTGTTTCAAACACGACAGCTCTATCACCAATTAACCGACAAAGGCCATGACATCACGTTTCAGTGGCTACCAGGCCACTCTGGAATAATCGGGAACGAGCACGCAGATCATGCTGCGAAACGTGCCCACGAAATTGGGGTGCTGCAAGCCATCCCACTGTCAAGAACGGATGCAGCAAGAAAACTACGCTCGCTTGCGCGTGATATGACGATAGCGCAGTGGAACACTCCTGGCCTTCTACATACCCGTCTACACCGCCTCGACCCATCACTGCAACTTCGAGTTCCGCATGGGCTTACCCGCTGTGAAACGACCGTACTTTGCCGACTGTGGCTAGGCACGTCATTCACGAGAAGTTTCGGCTATCGCATTGGACTGGAAGACAGTGCTGCCTGTGTTCACTGCGGCAACGAGGAAACGATTGTGCACGTCCTCTGCGATTGCCCTGGGTACTGCTCCCAGCGACAGACTCTCGCCGCAGACTTATCACGCCTTGATGGTCAACCGCTGTCCGAGCAAACCATATTGGAATGCCGGAACGATAGTGTCTCGCAGCGGAAAGCCACGAAGGCTGTGCTCAAGTTTTTGCGCGCAACGGGCCTCATGAACCGTCTGTGACACATGCCGTGCTTGTGTGTGTGCGCGAGTTGACCTCTCTCTTTCTCGCTTTCTTCTTTTCTTCCATTCCTTTCCTGTCTCCCTTCACCTCTTCCCCAGTGCAGGGTAGCAAACTGGATATCTTCCTTCCGGTTAACCTCCCTGCCTTCCGCCCATCATCTCCTCTCTCTCTCTCTCCCCACTTGCTGAATGCGACATCACGGCGTTAGATGCTGACACCCGTTCACCCTTCTCCGCAACAGACCAAGCAAGGCCGTCCTCCGAAGAAATAACCAAGATTGCCCCTGATCTTCCGATCTCAAAAGCTACGGAACTCCACTCCCTCCTAACGACCTACAGCGACATCTTCGACTTCAATGACCGCCCTCTAGGACAAACGTCGCTTGTCTGTCATCGAATACATACCGGTGATGCTAATCCTATCAGACGGCGGCCATATCGTGTGTCCTGTTCAGAACGCCAGGTCACACAACAAGAAGTCGATAAGATGCTCTCCAAAGGTGTAATAGAGGCTTCTTCAAGTGCGTGGGCGTCACCTGTCGTCCTGGTTAAAAATAAGGATGGCAGCTGGAGATTTTGCGTCGACTATCGCGCCTTGAACAAAATCACATGCAAAGACGTATATCCGCTGCCTCGCATCGATGACGCCCTCGACTGTCTTCACGGTGCCCGATTCTTCTCTTTCATAGATCTGCGCTCGGGTTATTGGCAGATTTCTGTTGACGACTTGGACCGCGAAAAAACTGCCTTTATCACACCCGACCGCCTCTATCAGTTCAAAGTCATGCCCTTTGGACTGTGCGACGCCCCAGCAACGTTCGAACGAATGATGGACTCTCTCCTTCGTGGCTACAAATGGTCCATCTGTCTGCTACTTGGATGACGTCATTGTTTTCCCCAACGTTTGAGAACCACCTTACCTGCTTGGAGACCATTCTAGAAGTTTTTCGTCGAGCGGGGCTCCAGCTTAACTCAAAGAAGTGCAAATTCGGCAGACAACAAATTACTGTGCTTGGTCATCTTGTGAGTGCTGCCGGTGTCCAACCTGATCCTGACAAGGTTAGCGCTGTCAAGAACTTCCCTATCCCTTCGTCTGCTAAACATGTTCGTAGCTTTGTCGGATTATGTTCGTACTTCCGACGTTTTATACGCAATTTTGCCATCATCGCCCGGCCTCTCACGGACCTTCTAAAGAAAGATGTGCCTTTCGCGTGGGGCCACGACCAAGCGGCTGCATTCTCGACGCTGATCCACTTGCTGACTTCACCACCCATATTGGCTCACTTCGACCCATCCGCGAGTACTGAAGTTCGCACAGATGCCAGTGGGCATGGAATCGGCGCGGTCCTCGCTCAGCATCAGCGCGGTCAAACACGTGTTATCGCATACGCCAGCCGCCTTCTTTCCACGTCTGAGCGCAACTACTCAATCACAGAGCGTGAATGCCTAGCGTTGGTTTGGGCTGTCGCTAAATTTCGCCCGTATTTGTATGGACGCGCCTTCTCAGTTATCACCGACCACCACGCTCTCTGTTGGCTGTCATCTGTCAAGGATCCAACGGGACGCCTCGGTCGCTGGGCTCTCAGGCTACAAGAGTATACATTTGAGGTCATCTATAAATCTGGCAGGCTGCACCAGGACGCCGACTGTCTCTCCCGCAATCCGGTGGATCCTACTAGCTGCGCTGACCATGGAACTGACTCTTGTGTACTCGCCATATCTGACTTAGGCGACATCGGCTCAGAACAACGTCGCGATGAAACCCTCAAACGCATGATTCAGCAACTCTCATCTGGACGTTCCGACCCTTCTCTCCGCCAGTACCTCCTACGCGATGCAGTTCTGTACCGTCGCAATATGAAACCTGATGGCCCGGAATTTTTGCTGGTTATTCCCCGACACCTGCGTACCACAATCCTTCAACAGCTACACGATGCTCCGACTGCTGGACACCTGGGCGTTTCACGAACCTACGACCGCGTGCGGCAGCGGTTCTTTTGGCCTGGTTTGTATCGTTCTGTGCACCGATACGTTGCTACCTGCGATTCTTGTCAGCGCCACAAACGCCCTACTCTTCCCCAAGCCGGCCTTCTTCAACCTATCGATATTCCACCGGAGCCTTTTTTCCGCGTGGGCCTTGACTTGCTCGGACCATTTCCTACATCGGCATCCGGCAACAAGTGGATTGCCGTCGCAACTGACTACTGACTACGCCACTAGATTTGCTATCACGCGCGCGATGGCCAGTAGGTGCGCTACAGATGTTCCAGATTTTCTACTCCATGACGTCATCCTTCGACACGGGGCTCCGCGCCAGCTCCTCACGGATCGTGGCCGCTCCTTCCTTGCAAAAATCATTGCCGAAATCCTGCGTAGCTGCTCTACTGAACATCGGCTTACGACAGCCTACCATCCACAGACTAACCGTCTTACCGAGCGGCTGAACCGCACTCTCACGGATATGTTGTCCATGTACGTCTCTGCCGATCACACGGATTGGGACACCACCCTACCTTACGTTACTTTTGCCTACAACACGTCCAGGCATGACACCGCCGGCTATTCGCTGTTCTTCCTTCTGTACGGTCGTCCCCCTACGTTACCATTCGAGACGCTTCTTCCTTCCGATCCTTCCGTACCAACCGCCTATGCTCAGGACGTCGTCTCCCGTGCCCAGATGGCTCGCCAGGTCGCTCATACTCGGTTACGTGCTTCGCAGGACCTTCAAAAAGAGCGGTATGATAATCGGCACGGCGAAATCGATTACCCCTCCTGAATCTGATTGATTTGTGGGGTTTAACGTCCCAAAACCAGTTCTGATTATGAGAGACGCCGTAGTGGAGGGCTCCGGAAATTTCGACCACCTGGGGTTCTTTAACGTGCACTGACATCGCACAGCACACGGGCCTCAACATTTCGCCTCCATCGAAATGCAGCCGCCGCGGCCGGGATTCGATCCCGCGACCTTCGGATCTGCAGCCGAGTGCCATAACCACTAGACCACCGTGGCGGGGCTCTGGTTTTACTCTGGACCCCGTCCCGACAACGAGGCCTTTGCGAGAAGCTCCTCCCTCGCTACACAAGGCCCTACAAAGTTATCCGGAAGCTCAACGATGTTGACTACCTCATCGCTCCGCTACGAAATCGCCCGTCTTCTCCCGTTACATCCGCTACTGACGTTGTCCACGTGTCGCGGCTCAAACCCTACTGCACCACCAGCGCTGAATAATTTTAGCACGCGCCGCGACGACGCTCCGTCCGCCGGGAGTGATGTTACGAGGCGCACCAAACCGAGGCTGTCAAACGAACGATCGGCTAGGCGAAGAGGAAGAAGAAGAGACGACTCGCGAGAGATTCTGGCAGCCATACTGCTGGAGCCGCAGCCTGTGTATTTGTGAATGCACCCTTCTGGCTCTACCACATCCCTGTGATTCCCCGTGACAATATATATATATATATATATATATATATATATATATATATATATATATTGTCCAGGAGTGTTTAGATTGACTACAATCCGCGAATAGTAGTGTTCGGTAGCTAGAGGTGGCACAGTTCAAGCTACACCGCAACAAGGACCAGGGACAGTCTCGTCGTCGTCTTCGTGAACCAAGGAAACTGGGTTGCCGGTTGCCCACTACTCATTCATTAACAGTTCAGTTTATCTCCCCCGGGGAAAAAGAAGCTGTCCCGGCGACCTTTGGGTCGGATAGCCCAGGTGGATCATAATACGGCTTCAGACGATCTACGTGTACAATTTCGCGGCCTCGTCGGCGCTTATCCGAAAGTGGCTCAAGGGGCTTCACGGAAAAGTTCACAGGAGACGTCTGTTTGATTACACGGTAAGGACCGTGGTACTTAGATGCTAGGTTGGGAGACAATCCTGGGGTAGGGGCTGGCACTCAAAGCCACACTAACGAACCAGGAGCGTAGGACACAGGGGCGGCGGTGATATCTCGATGGTGCTTCTGGCGCTGCTGGTCTTCGGAGGTGAACATACGGGCAAGTTTGCGGCCCTCTTCGGCGTGTGAAGAAGCTTCCGAGATGGTAGTAGATTCTGTAGTGTCGGGACTGTATGGAAGGATGGTGTCCAGTGTGCAGGTAGGCTCGCGTCCGTATAGAAGAAAGAAGGGAGAAAAGGGCAGAACATGGTCCCAACGGCTTTGGTCAGAGGCGACGTACATGGCCAACATGTCAACGAGGGTGCGATTGAAGCGCTCAGTCATCCCATTAGTCTGCGCATGATATTCAGTAGTGGTGCGGTGAATTACGCGGCATTTTTCTAGGAGCGCTTCAGTGACGTCGGATAGAAAGACGCGGCCTCTGTCACTAATTAATTCTTCCGGAGATCCATGGCGAAGTATGATGTGGCGCAGGAGAAACCAGGCAACATCGTTGGCAGAGGCGCTGGGCAGCGCTGAAGTTTCTCCATAGCGTGTAAGATGGTCGATAGCCACGATTACCCAGCGGTTGCCTGATAAAGTGGTTGGCAGTAGTCCAAAAAGATCGATGCCGACGCGGTCGAAAGGACGTCCTGGGCAAGGCAAAGGTTGCAGTAGAGCGTTTGAACGACGAGGCGGGTCTTTGCGCCGTTGACAAGCGAGGCAGGAGCGTACATAATGGCTCACGAAACAAACGGTACATGCCGCGCCAGTAATACCGAAGGCGCAGGCGTGTGTACGTTTTGACTACACCCGCATGCATACGCTGTGGGTCATCACGAAATGCCGCACAGATGTCGGAACGTAGATGTCGAGGAATGACACCACTTCCGACCAGCCGTGAGGTAGTTACGGCGGTAGAGGAGGCCATCGCGGACGGCGAAGTGGTGCGCTTGGCGACAGAAGGCACGAGGGAGGAGGGAGGACGACGGTTGGGAGAGGAAATTGAGCATCGAAACAATCCATGGGTCCTTCTTCTGCTCCACCAGCATGTTAGTAGCACTGAGGGATGACTGGGATAATGATGTCGTGGGGGTATCAGTCGCGTCTGTAATTGGGGAACAG